>PPHD01031049.1:0-10163 GCA_002909625.1 Bambusicola thoracicus | reverse complement strand
GGCGCAGCCCCGGGGGGCGGATTTGGGGAGTGAGGGGCCCGGCGTCGGCGTCGCGGGAGATGGGGGGGCGACGGCTGGATTGCGGCTTCTGCTCTCGCTGTCCGAGCGCCGCGTCGCAGAGGGCGTGCGGGAGTAGAGAGGCGGGTGGGAGCTGGCTGCGTGCTGAGACCCTCGTCCGAGTCGCCGTCACACCTCCACGGCCAACAAGTGCCCTCTCCTTCAGGTGGTTTTGCCCTCCGAACGCGCACACCCTGCCACGCTCTTACCCCGTCTTAGCCCTGTGTGCTTTCACCACCAAAGAACCTCGGCCTCGAGCGCCGTCGCCGAGGGGCTGTGCCGTGCGTCCAGCAGCCCTTGCTCCCAAATGCCCTCGGTCCTGACTGCTTCCATCTCCAGGCCCCCTCATTCCCAGATGCACTTACTTCCAAATCTCCTTACTGCCAAAGAGCCATACCCCAATTTTCCTTGCCCCAAAACACCCAGCTCTGAAAGTCCTTACCCCCAGCTCCCCTGAAATGGGCTTAGCTGCTCTCACGTTCCTCTGACACCCTGTCCTGGTGGGCCCTCTGGAACAGCCAGCAGGGCCTGGGTCCCTCCACTGGCAACAGGCTGCCCCCACGGGCCGCTGCTGTGAAACACGGAGATGACCCTTTCAAACAGTCTGTATGTGTTGCTCCCATGCGTCCATCAGAAAGTCCCCTGGCCCCGGCACATATCACCACCAGAAAGCTGTAAAACTGCTTTGACACCTCTGCCCTCCTGGATCTGGCTAACAGCAGCCCCCCCCCATCTCCCTTACCCCCTCCTTCCCCCGCTGCTGCACTAACCCGGTGCTGCACATCTGGCTGTGCTGCATGTATCCCTGCAGCAGGATGCTGGGGAGCAGCGGGGCGCTGCAGCAACAGCACCGTGCACACGTCTTGCAGGACTTTGCAGGCTGTTCTGCTGGGGGCACGGAGACAGCAGGATGACTGTTTTGGCAGTATGATCTAAGGGCTGGGGAGGGCAGTTGGCTGGTTCCCGGTGTCCTCTGTGCTGGACCTACTTTCATTTCCAGTGGTTGAGCTCCTGCATGTCCCCAGGTTTGCCTGCATGTGGGCCATGACTCTGCTTCTCCAAGCCAGGCCGTGCCCCTTAGTTGGGACTGCGGGAACACAGAGTGCACACAGGGGATGTCAGCTGCCCAGAACACGAGAGCTGCAGCACGAGATCCTGCTGTCTGCAGAGCCTCCTCCCTTGCACTCACATTGCCCTCCATCCGCATTCAGGCCGGGCACTCCTGGCTTCGTACATACAGAATGTGGATAAAAGGCCTGCTGAGGAAAAATCCCCACACGCTTCGATTTTTTGCCATTTTACTTCCTGCTTGAACTGTCAGTTCGTGGAGTCTCTGAAGGTCTGAGGCTGTTTTCTCAAGGAAAGCTCTTAATTTAAGTGGCCTGTTAACTGTTAATTGCTGTTCTGTTCTGGCTATTTACCTGACTCTCGTGTCAGACCTGCTGTTCTGGTCTGGAGGCTACACTGCTTATGTGCTCTGATCTCTAAACTGTTCCTGCTTTCTGCTGTTTTATTGAAGACCGCGGTAGTATTTCTTTTCCTAATGCAAACTGACACATCCTAGATTTAAGGATTTCGTTGAGCAAGCTGCCCTGCTAGGAATGGCTCATACCATAATTTCAGATTTATGTCGGGTTAAAAAAATAAAAAAAAAAAAGAATTCTCCAAGAAGTCATACTCAAAGAATTTTCTTGTTTTCTCCAGCATGGATGTATTTGGAGGAGAAAAGCATTTAAACCTAAACAACCTGGAGCTGATGGGAGACAGGCAGCAGGGTTAGATAGGAGCCCCTGCTTGTCCATCTACCAATACCAGTAGGGCAGGTGTGAGCAGTGCTGGAGGTCCCGGTGTGTGCTGCTGGGCAGGATGGAGAAGGTCGTGCTGTCTCCAGAGCTGTGAGCTGTGCAGTTGAAGCCATGCTGGCGCAGTCGGTGACATTCCATCCTTAGAAACAATTCTGATTGTTGTGTTTTGTTTTTTTTTTTAGCATTTAATAAAGCTGTTCTCTTCCCCGCTAACTGATCTGATGAAATTGATGCCAGGTTTTGGCTGCTTGATCGGGGCAGTCGCACAGAAATGCTTGAAAAATGCTAAGAGAATGGATATAGTTTCGTCTCAGACTGCAGAGAGCAGTGACGGGGCTGGTTCCCTTTTGGTGGCTATCTGCAGTTCTTGATTAATGAGGGTTCATTCGGGTATTGAGAGGAGAGGAGAACTCTCAAATGACGCTGAATTTGTTTCCCCTGTATGTAATAGAATGAAACTCTCAGGCTATTGCTGGACAGTAAGATATTCTGACATGAATATATATTTTGGAGCTCTGCACAAAATGAGGATTTCATGCATAGGCAACGCAGTGTGACAAGTCATATCCTGTGTGACCTTGTGTGTACAGTATAAAGTTGTGTAATATGATCTTCTGCTAAATTATTACACAAAATAAATAGAACATACCTCATTTTTATGCTAATAATGATATTTTTCAATTCTAAGCTCCTTTTATGCTACGATCTCAAAGTAAATTACAGGTAGAAGTAAACCAAGCTTCATAGCACCGCTGTGAGTTGTTGTATTATCATTCCGAGACTACTTGAAGGTATCCCTATTAACTGCTGTTGTTTAATTTTCTGTTAATTATTGTTTGATTTGCTTAGCCTGTGATACTGTTCTCTAACTTGTTAACAATAACGTATGATCTTCTGAAGGTGAAGGAAAACAGATGTTTTAATTTCAGCCACAGAAATGGTCAGATCTGTCAAGGGCAAGGGGAAGAGTGATGTCGACTTTGATTAGCAGTGGTTTTGCCAATATTGCCAGTGTTTTCTGTGGCTGGAGCAGAAACTAAGCTTGGTATCGTTGTGATCCGTGGTTCATCCCATGATGTAAGTGTGGGTGAAAGGCTGATGGGATTTTATTAAGAGGTTAGCTAAGGGAACAAAAGAAACCTACGTTATTTCCTTGAATTTGAATTACGAAGGATAGGATTTCCAAAAGTGCTGATTATTTTCGTGGCTCCGTTGTCATTAAAGCCAGTGGTAAAAATGTCATTTACTCAACGAGAGCCAAATTAAGCCACTGGGGGGCTTTCACAGTCCTGTCCTTGGTGTTTGTGAAGTGTGAGATTGATCTTGTATCCCTGATACCTCCAGCAGGTGTTTGTTACCAAGTTCAGCACAGGATTTGATTCTCAGTCACGTGGAGATGGAGTAGCATTTGTGGGATGAGAATCCAGCCTGTAATGCTCTCCAATAGCTTTTTCTCCATTGATGTCAGTACTTGGGACGGTCAATTAGTGCAGAATTTGCTCGAACTTCTTAATGCGTATTTACAACCTTAATTCCAGTGTAACAGAATGTTTTGTGGTGGAACATTTACAGAAGGAGCGTGTGGAAAAAATTATCGCTGCATGTATTAAGCACAAAGAAAGCATCCCTGTGCTGCCGTGTAGGAGCAACTGACAAAACAGAACATATTACAAGAAGCTATCTTTTTCATTAAGTCTGCACAAAATGAGGATTTAACGCATGGGCAGCACAGTCAGTCCCAGCGGTTTAGTGCCCGTAATCCCACCTTGAAAATGGCTTCACAATCATAATTGCTGTTACAAAATGGACACCGCTTCCATTCCTGGCATGTCTACTTCACACATAACTAATTGCAGGCACGGAAGGTGAGGTCTTATTTTACCAGCCGCCTGCTTCCAGCAGCGCAGCTATGTAAACCTGCCCATAAGATTTCCAGTCCCTAACGGATAACTTTGTGCTTTGCCTTATTTTGTCACAACAGTGCAGAGCGTGCATGGCAGCCGCCCTCACTTCGGCCCAGCTTGGACATTAAGATACTATGACATGAATATATATTTGTGAGCTTTGTGCAAAATGAGGATTTCACGCATTAGCAACATAGTGTGACGAGTAGTATCCAGCATGACCTTGCAAATGCAGGCTGAGCTCCAAATGCACAACTCCAAAGAGGAAGGAGTGCAGCAGAGCCTCGGGTTCTAGAAGGAAATCCCATCCTTGGGTTCTAAGCCTACAGCTCTTCCTACAAGTTCCTACAACTCACCACTTTACCCGGGTGGTGAAGTAACATGACTCAGAACAAAAAAATTCCAACTACTTTTATAAAGGGTGGGTCATTGTTATGTAAAATCCATCATAACCAGTGGAACTCATCACAGGGAGCTGCAAATCCTCTTCATGCTGGAGACTTCGAAGCCTCCGTGTTCCAGATGTGGAGTGCTATTTCTCATTTTAGTGGGTCCTATGTTTTGTCACTTGTTTAGGCCACAGGTCTTCTTTCAAAGAATCATAGGATCGCTAAGGTTGGAAAAGACCCACAGGATCACCCAGTCCAACCATGCACCCATCACCAATAGTTCTCACCAAACCATGTCCCTCAACACAACGTCCAAATGTTCCTTGAACACCTCTAGGGTTGGTGACTGCACCACCTCCCTGGGCACTATATGTTTTCTTATCTCCTATACATTTTCTTATCTGCTTTTTTTTTTTCTCTTGGTGAATGAAGGATAGGTCTTGATGAAACAGTTTTTTTTTTTTACCTTTCAAATGACTTTTTAAATGTAGGAAATTACATATGTTTGCATATATATATGCACACTGATAAATATAGCCATTGACCTCTTTGAGGTTGTCTTTGCTCAGGTAGTGTTATGTTTTCTTGTACAGGGGAACTGAAATAAGATCTCGAAGTATACAAGCTATCCTTATTCTGAGGGTAAATGGTAATAACATTCCTGTATCCAATGAAAGGGTGGGATTGTGTGAAGTGTGACACACTAAGTGACTGTCCCATAGATCTGCAAGAAGAAATCATTCTAGTTTCCCTTTCAGTATGGCCTATTAGGAAAACCATTCCTAAATGTTAGATTTATGGACATATGGATGCAGACACAGCATATTCCAGACTCTGCATACATTTTGGCCTAAGAACACATTCATTTTACTTCCAAAAAGCAATCTATAAGGTGTAATATATTGGGTAGTATTTCTTAAGTTTTAAAGTCTCTGAGGTTTGGATTTTCATGTGTGTTTGCAAAGCACCTTGTGTTTATCTCTGACTGGGGCCTGTGGGTAGCTGAGAAATATAAATACTCAATGGTAATGATAGTTTTCTTTCATAGCTTGAAGTTTCATCCTGGGTGAGTGAAACTCCCTTCATAGTTATTTCCCTACTTCCACCACAGTTTTATTTCAGATCAAGAGTGATGTTTGGAAGGGATCATGCGCACGTTTGGTGCTTTGATTCTCATCATGGAGTGATCTCATAGTGCCTGAAATGGATTCCTCTTGCAATGAACTACACCAGAGGGTATTATCTGGGAGCACACCTCGTGGGACCATTTTAGAACTGGATTGAAGTAAACCATCTGAAAATTAAGCAATGTGGATATTGGATCTTTAGCACTGTTTTTGCTGTGCAGATCATCCCTTGTTTCCCTTTGCTATCTGCTAAATGGCCCTTGGTCTTTGAGCTGAGAGGCCATTAGGAAATAAGCCCTGCTGCTGATTGCAATTGCACCTAGTCTGCTGCTTTGCGGAAAGGTCTCCAAGGAATATTCTGTCAGATAGCAACTCCTAACCCCAGTGGGATATACTCTTCTTTATTAACACCGTGAAAGAAATGACAGAAGGGTTTTCTTTGGACTGTATTTGAGTCTTGGTGGA
The DNA here is from genome assembly GCA_002909625.1 of Bambusicola thoracicus. Classification (NCBI taxonomy): domain Eukaryota; kingdom Metazoa; phylum Chordata; class Aves; order Galliformes; family Phasianidae; genus Bambusicola; species Bambusicola thoracicus. The sequence continues at coordinate 4,416 of PPHD01031049.1, read as the reverse complement.
AAAACCCAGTTAGTGGAACTGTTTGTGGAGTTTCTTGCTTGATTTTCACTGGGTGACCCTGTGATAAGATACTTTCTGAGGGAAAGGCTTCGCTGTGTGCCACCACAAGCGCGTGGAGCGCTACTACACATGACCCATGAAAACTCCACAGAATATTGAGTATTTTGAGTATCCATTTAAAGATGGCTGTCATGATGAATTGACAGCAGCAGTAGCAAATAAATAATACATATTTTTAAAATTCCGGTAATTACATGTTTACCCAATAGGCCAGAACAGCTCTGTCCCAAGGAGCTGCTGCAGTCTGAGTAAATAATACATGTTTTAAAGTCCATAATTACGTATTTAAACGATAGACTATCGAGGAAATAATGCACATTTTAAAAAGTCCATAATTACATATTTACATGATAGTCTGTAAGTTCTGTAATTACTTATTTGCACAATAGACCATAGCAGCTGTTACTGTCTATTATGGTTTCTCTCAAAGAATTATATTATGGATTTTTTTATAACTTAAAAAAAAAATAAAGTATATTTAATTAGGACGTTGTATTATTCATCTCAAAAAACAATCCACAAACCTCTGAGATAAGAAGATCTCTGGGAAGGTAAAACTTTAGGGTGATATGGAGGCAGAGGAGTTCTTAGTCGTGCATTGTTAAATGCCTTTTGCTTAGCACGAGAAGCTTAGGATTTTTTCTTAATTTCAGAATTTCTTTCTTTAGGTAGCTGATATATGAGTATGCAACATGATGCGATTATACTTTCCTTATTGTGTAGACGCTCAGTCAGGATAAGCATTTGGGATAACTAAAATTCTTCAGTTCCTGTTCTGCTCTCACTAAAGCCGATGATAAAACTCCCATCATCCCTGGTTTGAGAAACCATTTATACTGAGGACAGCACTTAAGCCTGTACTTGAAATCAATGGCACTTAAGCATCTTTTTAAAAATAAGCACATACTTAAGGCCTCTCATGAATTCTGATGGACTGAAACATGTGATTAAACGCTTTCCTGAATTGGGATACTGTCTTCTGTGAAGGTGGGACTGGAACTCACTAGCTGTGTGGCTTTTTGGTGGGCCCCAGGTTTGTGTTGTTCAGGGCATGCATTCTCCCCGAGGTGTAGCTTTTTCAGCATGATCAACGACATACGTTTGTGTGCAGGAATCAGTACCATAGCAAATGCCTTGCTGCTCCTTTGTTCCTTGTGAAGATTCATGGATTGAGAATTCCTCCAGTGTTTTCCATAGCTCAGCCACTGAATTTATTCCTCATGTTAAAGACTGGATCAATACGCCTAAATGAGACTTCTGTCCATAATTACTACTAAATAGCAAGGCTAAATCAAGCAAGTCAGAATCTGACATTTAGCTCAGTCAGACCTTGTGCATTTAGCAATGAAAGAGAGTATGAAAGGGACCTTTGCTCCTCACCGTTAGTTTCATTAAAACATTTGAGTTAAGAGAATTTAAATTGTTGGGAGCCCCACTTACAGATAATGGCTAAAATGTAATGAAATATGCAAGCACATTTTAACAGTGGTTTGCAGTGCAACTGTGCCATATATGCTGGTTACATTTGAAGAGCTGAAGGTTTTGGCAATGGACAGGATAGCACCAAATTTGGTAAAAAAAAAAAGGGGGGGGGAGGGGTCTATTGAGAGAGAAAGGAGTTGGAATTGACTTGCACAGGGGAAGAAAATACTCAACAAGATAAAAGTTCTGCTATATTTTTTGCTATGGATCTTCCCAGATGCTGTTACTGACACTAGTACATGCATCTGCACATTTGGTTAAGAGACCTGGAGCTTCAAAGGCCAAAGGGAAAGTCAGTATCAATCCTTTGTTAAAAGCTCAAAGAGGGTAGAAGACATTCTATCAGGCCTGGATAGCAGGAACCTCATCCTCTCTCTCGTGGTGCTTTTTACCTGCGTAAAACAGATAAACAGTTGCCATGCCACAGTTGTCACCTTTTACATGTGCATCCCAATCCTGAGAGTTATGTAGATTCTTTGGAGGTTATGAGGATCTTCAGCTTTTCACCAGGTGAATGTTATGAATCTTCTCTCGCCCTTTTTATTTGTCTGACACCCATCCCTACCAGGCAGACATATTACCTGCCAGCATTTCTGTTACGGATTGCAAAATATGGACTGTACGTTCACGTTACTGTGGCATTTCTTTAATGATTCTGACCCCAGGCGCAGTACATACAGAACCACACAACGTAAGTTTACCCAAATAAACAGCATGTGTTGCACCATGTAAGCTATATTAAGGGATAGCTTTATTATCATATGCTTTGTGGGCACAAACCAGCTTATTCTATTGTGAGAAATCCCACCAGGGAGACAGCACAGGGAATGTTACATGAGGAAGGTAAGCAAATTCCAACACATTATGTTTGCCAATAAGTAGAACTTTGTACCTGTGATTTTGTTAATTGACAGAAGTAATTTTAAATTCATCAGTTATCAATGACTAATTCTATCAGCATTGTTGCCAGGAAGACAGTGGAAATCCCAGTAGGACTGACGCTACGCTTCCTCCTTCATAGGTAGATACATTTAGTACAGACTAATTTGTCTCAAGTGGTATTTTGGAATAGCTTTGAAAAATTAGATTTGAGGCTAAGGGGAAATTTTATTGCTGTCTTCATGTATGTAATGGGAGAGTATTTGTCTTATGGAGAAGACAGAGCCAAACTTTCTCCTGAAGTGCACAGTGGAACTGTGAGAAGAAGGACACAAACTGCAGCAGGGGAGGTTTTAATGGGGTATTAGGAAGAATATCTCAGGCTGGTCAAACATTGGAAAAGCTTACCCAGACTGAAATCTCAAACCTCAGCTACTTTTTGCACTGAGTTCCCGACTGCCTTTTGTAGGATGCAGTATACACGGGACAGGCTTCTGCTGCTGCAGAGAATCTGGAGGTGTTGGTGGCTTCGGTGGGAGATCCCACACCATCTTACCCATATTCTGCACAGAGCTTTTGCATTAAAAATGTGCTGTGCTATGTAAAAACCATTACTGGTTTGCGGCGGTCCTCATTTGTGATGGAAAAAGCAGGTGATGACATCACTTGGCATATATGATTCCAAATTTGTCAGAAATAGTTATTCACTTGTTAGTTTTCTTTTATTGCTTTTGTTATTAGAATGGAATTTGAGGACAGAAACAGATTTCTTCCCTGTAGTGTTAACTACAGTAAGAGGTAGCATTATGGCACTGTCATCGTATTGCCTCTTATAACGATAAATATTTCTGTGACAAAGCATTGTGAAAAACCTGTGTGTACAATTTTCTGTGTCCCTGCTATTAGGAGGAAGAGCAAAACTACAGTTTGCCATTACTAGGGGGTGTCAGCAGCTAAATGATTCCTCACAGGTAGATAATACCTCCTTCCTCACACCATCTTTTCTATAGTTTATATGCTGTTCTTTTAAGATCTTAATGCAGGCAATATGCTTTTTCCATACAGAGCAGCGTTTTGTATTTGATACTACCAGCTGCAGCTGAGGAGCACTGCAAGAAAGGAATGACCATCCTTTAAATACTTTTTTCTTTTCTTGGTCATTTTTACTATGTTAAATGCAAGAAACCGTGAATATAACAGTGAAATGAATGGGCATGGGAGAGGTTGCCAAGATTTCCAGTGCAGTTGGTCAACAAGGCTTATGTTATAGATGGATAAAACTGGGACTCAGATAAACTAAAGAACTTTCCCATTGCATCCCTGGAGGAAAGGTAGTGTAGCTACTACAGCACTGAGGAATGTTGCCTACTGTGTCCCATCAGGAAAAAATAGCGCACTTTAGTAAAGCTGGCTATTTTCCTTCCATCTTAAATGTATTCCGAGAGATGAATTTGATGAATTTCACTGTTCATCAAAGCAAAGGAAGTTTTACTGTAGCTCTAACTAGTGAGAGACAGTGTGGAAAGGTGTTGTGCAAGCAAGCCCTCACAGCTGTTTAATGGACTTCAAACCTGACCTGCCGCACCCCTTCAATGAACTGACAGACCTCTCTAATTCAAAGAGGATAAAGGAGAATTGGGCTGTAGTTATGAGGTTCATCTGTTTTTCTGTTGCATGGGGCCTAGAATCTTTGTTTTAAAGGGCGATGGGAAAATATGCAGCAGGGGGCCAATGCAAGGTCCTAATATGAGGAGCAGGAGGGATGGAGTAAGGCCGTAGCTAAGGGCTTCATGCAGCAGCAGGTCCGAATAGCTGTGGTTCTGCCCTGCTGAGTCCCACAGAAATTTAAAGTCGATTCAAATGATCGGTGTAAGAAAGATGAGGGAAGAAAAGTCGGCGAATATTCAGATACGACAAATTCTGGTTATACGTGCCGTTCTTTTTCTTGAATCTGGAGTTCTACTTCTGTTGTTCAGAGGATGTCTGTTTTCAAAA
>PPHD01031048.1:0-10164 GCA_002909625.1 Bambusicola thoracicus | reverse complement strand
TCATTTTCCTGGGTTTACAAATTCAGTGTGATTCTATTTTCTAATTCAGTTGCTGACTGGACATAATTTTTAATTTCTTCCCACACATCCCTTCGGCTCTCCAATATTTCTGTTGTTTTCAGTGAAATCCTCTATAGCTCACACCCACAGCCTTCCTTAAACCAAGTGAAATAATATATATTAAATGTAGCTTACCTGCATTTTATTAACCCTGTTTGTGCTAGAAAGTGTAATGATACTCATGACACCTATTAAAGATTACACAGACAGTATCTGTGGAAGATGATAGTAGGGGACTTGAATGCGGAGTATCAAAAGACTTTACCAAAGATTTGAGAAGAAAGTAAAATTAAAGGCTTCCCACATCTGTTATAAACCTTTCAACTTCATGCTGACACAGAACGTGGCCTTGGAAAGCATTTGCTATCGTTTTTCTTGCCCTACTTCAGCACGGTGACCTGTGCAAAGCCAGCAGGAGGGTCCCAGATCCACAGCACTGGGGCTGGGAGCATCTGTGTGGGAAGAAGGGATTGAGTGCCACATCCAAGACAGAGACAGGAGCTGCTCTCCTCCTGCCAGTACATAGGCGGAGAAGGGCAGGGAAAGGTGTTGGGGTGATCTCTCAGGGCTAACCCAAATACAAGCCTTGTTCCACAGTTCCTACCAAGGTTAGGCTTCCTTATGTAGGTCTGGTATGGTGCACAGCACACCTGCCCTTCAGTGCACAGCTCAGAATTATCTGAAAAGGGCTCCCAGAAGCCAGAAGATGTGTTGCAATGATCCATTCTCACCTTCTCCAAAATTTACGCTGACGGATGCTGCCCACAACTGCAGTCCATGGACCACTTACACAAGATTTTCCTTTAAAAACATCCAGAATGGAGATTTTTCCCATGACCTTGTTCTCTACAAACATATGTGCCTTATTTCATTTCTAACCTGAGTTTATTTAGCTTCAATTTTCAGCCACGAAGCATGACTATACTTAGCCTGATTAACTGCTGGTACTTACAGACGGTAACCTTGATTTTGTATAATTCAGATGATGTAATCATGCTGACATACAAAGCCAAATATTCTTCAGAATTTCATTCCTCCATACTATTATCTCTGCCAAACAAACATATCTTTCAAAAAATTATACCATTTGATTAAATCAATAAACATGCAGATCACCTTTCATTTTATTGACCATTTAAAAGTAGTAGCTAATAGGGAACTGAATTATGAGCAACGTTTATCATAATTAATAATTATGAATAATTACTATTCAGCCCCTTGTTAGCTACTTAATATTTTCCACCGATTGATGTCAGTCTTGTACTTACACACATTATGCCACCTAGCCTTTAAAAGTACTGGCACAAAGTTAGCTTCTCACAGTCATCTGGAATCCTTCTCACTTAAACGCATTTATTATAAAAAAATCAACATTTATGTTCAACAGCACTCCTGGACCAGCTCCTTATAAAATCTTAGAGGAAAGTTTAGCTGACATTTTAAATTGACCAAGCTGACATTGGTTTTAAAATGTCTGATTTGAATAGCTACTGTTTAACATCCTCATTACTTGCTATCAATGGAAACTAGTTCATCATTTGATTGGATGCATTCAGCATTTTCCCAGACACAAACTGGAACATTTTATCAACATTTTTGTCTTTTCTGCTAATTCTTGATTATTACAGCATCTCTCTCTAGTACTGGACCAATACTCTTTTTACTGTTTTTTGTTTGTTTGTTTTACTATTGATATACATGTAAAATAACTTTCTATTGCTCTTTTGATCAACCTGGCCTTTGAGTAATCTGGTCTAGTGAGAGGTGTCTCTGCCTAAAGCAGGGGGGTTAGAACTAGATGATCTTAAAGGTCCCTTCCAACCCAAACCATTCCATGATTCTATGATTCAGTTATGCTGACCATATATTCGCTTTGTTATATGCCCTTGGGTTTTTGTTTGTTTTTGCTTTTGTTTTTTTATATATTTTTCTATTTATTTCCAACATTTACTGGATTTCAAGTTATATTATTTGCAATCAGCATCTCCTTTTGAGACTAAGAAGAAAATAGAAATGCTTATAGTTGAGTTAGTTTTCAGTCACTGCGGAGTCTGTTTTCAACTGTTTTCTTCTGTTTTGTTTATAACTAGTATATCTTTCCTTCTGTTCTATAGATGCTTTGAATGTTCTTAGACAGCTCACCAGCATCATTCATATTTTTTGTTTAAATTCTTCCAGCTAGATGAGAAAAAATGATTTTCAAATATGTAAAATCTGTCCTTTCACAGCACCAAAAATACTAGAACTCAACTTAATTTGTTTTGTGCAAATAGAATAAAGACTTTTCACTTGACTGCTCATCCCATGATCAAGTCTTCTTTCTCTGTCAGAATGAAGCACAAATTGGTTTCAAGAATTTATGAGATGAGAAATGCGCTGTCAAAGATTTCTGGCAAATCTTCAAACACGAGATAGCAGCAGCAGCTTCTCAGCAGCTCAGCACGAGTCCTGAAGGTTGAAGTGCTTCCCCACTGTAGCAAAGCTTTCATTCCCTGCCCTACACAGGACTTCTCTGCCACAGAATTTTCTCTTCTGTTGCACCCAACCTCTTTTGGCATGCACATCTGTCACTGGTCCTGCTTGTGTAAAAGTCTATACCAGATGGAGTAGCTGCAACAAACTTAATCTTTCTTGCACTTGTAGACTGACCTCATTTCTTGCTTTTAGCATAATGATGGACTTAGATCACCAACAAAGTAATGACTGTTTAGCATTAGTGGGTATTCAGACTGAGTGTGTTCTGTGGTGCCATCATCAGGAACTTGCTAACACAATCCAATTGCTCTATTACCAATTGCTCTATTAATTCTCATAATCCCACTAACAGAGAAGTAAAACAAAATATCACACAATCGTGGTCTAGCTGAGGTTGGAAGAGACCTCTGGAGATCATCTAAGTCCAGCCCCCCTGTTTAAATTAGGGCCAGCAAGAGCAGACTGCTCAGGGCCTTTTTGCAGTCATGTTCTGAATTATCTCTAAGGATAGATACATGACTCACTAGAGCAGAAAGTACCTACCCTGTACCTGAAATGCTGTCAGCAACTATTAAAATAGACTGTAGCCTGTGGTTTTCCACACAAGACAAAATGCAAACTGGGCTTATGGTAATTCTATAAGAAAAATCTGAGTCTGGAGAACTACTTGAAGGGAAAACACAGAATATGAAGATCAGGTCACCACAGGTCACAACCAATTATGCAGTATATTATAAATAAAAATCAATCCGAGATGAACAAGATGCATATCAGGTTTCAGAGCCTAGAGGCAGCTCAGACAAGACAAGGCAAGCAACAGCACTACTTCTCTTAAAAAATAACTAGGTTTAGAGCTATTACCACCACTTGCACAGACCTATTCATCACCTGCCAGGGCTATTCTTTTAGCAAATGTTCGCTTCAGTCATCAGTGCATTACCTGTGGGGGACAGCTTCTAGAAACGAGCTTGACGAAAATGTGACTTTTCAAGTGGAAAGGTGTTGTTACAGTTAACCATGCAATCGCTCCTTGTAATCATGCCACCAGTAAAAGAAAAAAGAAACTGATTCATCTTCCAAACATTTCCCGTTTTTGCTTGTTTTTCTCATCATGTATCTATGATGTTACATTGCTAGGAAACACACTCAAACTCCTACTGAGGATTCCCAGTAAAAAGCCACCGCCAGCAGTTACCACCAGGTTGCATAATTTTCTTCTCTGCTTACAACTGCAGCTATGTGCAGTACAAGGAGCCAAATAGCTCTCATGTCTTCTAGCTGTAAATACAAAGCTGTTACAGTTCCTAGCAAAATCAGCAGAAGAGCTTGCATTGAATTTTCTATTTTTTTCCTACAGTTTCTGGGTGATCTTGCCAGAATGTACCCATTTACTTTACTCACACAGACACTGATAAACCTCTGGGCTTAAAATGGCACTGATCTTTGAAGGGTTCTTGCTGGGCAGGATTCATGAGTGACAAAGCATGGGCTTTGGAGCTTGGTGTTTGCAACAAACAGTACTTCAGTCAGTACCCAGGACTTGGTAAAGAAGAAAATAAGCTATGCATTCATAGAGGGCTTTCTCCTTCTTTGGCTGATTCTCAAATTGTGAATGTTGTTTTCATCCTGCCATTCTCTCTACTGCTGCTGGTGAATATCGGTAACTATCACTGACTCTCCTAACATGACACAGTGCCGGAAGTGCTTTCAGCTGAGAATTTCCAGGGGTATATCACCAGGTTCTTTTACAAGGGACCTCTTCTCCTTACCTTCTATTGCACATGGCATCAGACTTCAAATTTTTAGGATGTGCAGAAAAAAAATCTAGCAATTAATAAGTATTTATTTTTAAGTTTGATCTTTGCTTTGACTTGTTTTCTTAAACAACATGAAACATGGGCATATCGTGAAGTGAAATAAAGGTTTGTTGTTGTTGTTGTTTTTAACTTGATTTCCCTCAAACGACTTCTGGCTATATTATAGCATCTCTTCATTAATATCTCATAATAACAAAGTGCTTCATTTGGGCAATGCAATTATTCATGCTTTCTGTTTTTCCCCACTAGGAGTCTTGTGTTTCCAGATCTTTCCTGTTGGCTTCATCTTTGAGTCTCACTCAATTACAAATCCAGCTATAGTGAAATTTAAAGCTATGCCCTTCTCTTTTTCCTTATTATCACCTGGGTTTCATGACTCGGTGCACTCAGATTTCTGTATGCCTCTTGTGAGGAAAGAAGTAGAACATCCTCAAATATTTCCACCCTTTCCAGATATTTATCACAGTATGTTTTTTCTCCACAAACACAATCCTGATGAGAAACAGCTCCTGAAATTCTGGGACAGCACTCTGGCTTTCATATTCTTTATGCCTTTCAATATACAGTTTTTTCCATTACCTGTTTCTTTAATATTTCCCTCCCTTGCATATTTGCCATATGACAAATGAATTCTTTACTTGATCATTTCTAGCTCTGTATGGGAGCCAGCCAAATGTTTTGGGCAGGCCTAGATTTGGATTATGAGTCAGAGCTACTGAAAGATTTAGACTTATTTTGATTTAGAAGAGTAGTACAGCCTTCCAGTGGTAAGAACTGTCAAAGTACTCCTAAGCAGTAGCTAGGTCAGAGAGGGAGCTTTCAGCTGAGTATATTTATGGTGCTCAAATATATAGGATAATCTACATATGCACATATAGGCTTAAAGTCATGTTTATCTATTTAAATGTCCAATTTGTTTGAAAGATGCTAGGTATCCCAGATGCTTGAGTATACTAGAGGTACTCAAAATCTAAAAGTAATTCTACTTATTTGTAATGTCCAAACATAGACTTAGTGATCCAAACACCTGTGAGAAATTTGTCATATCTTTATCTTATCAAAATAAAATGCACTGCTTTGGGGGAAGCGTTTCAGTTGTAGGACAAATATTTTGTATGTGGTTCTGAGCCATTTATCATAACTGGGCTTCCTCAAAGATAAGAAATAAATTGTGCACTCAAACCTACCTTCTTGGAAAAAAAAAGATTAAGATATGACAGGATAGCATAGATGACAAAGGTCGTCATTTTATTCTCCTGGATAGGACAAGTTCCCATGCTGCTTGCTGCTGGGGAATTACTAGTGACTCAAGTCAAAGCAGACACAGGATAGCTTTAAGCTGAATCTGGTTGTCTGCCAAAACAGTTTTTAGGAGGCTCTATCAGATGAGAATCATGGTAGTCAAGTGCACTGCTCTGTGCTACCAGCAGCTTCTCTGAACTGGGGTTAACTAGTCATGAGGCAATGGCAGCTTTACACTACGGCTGGGTTTATGCTATCCTGGCATAAACTAGTCACTCCTTAAAGATGTTTTAAAGTCACATCATACAGTACTGATATTGTCATTTGGATCTGGTCAAATATCTTTATTTTATACATCTAAACTGTAGAGCTATTGAAAACTATAAAACATATTCATATTCCGCATATTGTAGCATAATGTATTTTCTTCCACAGAATTGAGGGTAGGTGGCCTGGGATGTCGAATAATTCTTGGGTTATATGGAAAACTTTGGCTTAAGCTAGGATGCACAACTAATTTTTATTCATAGAATGAGCTCTGATCAATTTACCCATACTCCATCTGGCAACACAAGAAATGCAGGAGCTGTTTGACAGACAAACAGACCTGTTTTTATTTACAAATGCCAAGACTTCTGAATCCCAGGGTTTAGAGATTCTTTACATGCAATGCAGCACAGCTGGGGCTGCTCCAAGAAAAGCAATGAAATGCTGATATTTGAGTATGCTCTCAATAAATACTGACTGAAAGTCTTGTCCTCTCAATAGTTACAGTTTGACAGCTGCTATTTGTTATTAAAAGAAAAAGAGCAACTGTAAATCTGCTTGCTTCTTTATTTACCTAAAGCTCAGGAACAAGTATGGCACTTAGGTATTAAAAATAAATAAACATTTCATTTAGAACATCTGACACCAAATGATTAGGGACCATATGCCTAGATGGTCAGCCATTAATTACCAGCACATTCTTAGCATCTTGGCCACCTCTAAGTGTAAGTATTACTCAAAACTATTATAGCAGTATCTTTCTGAAACTACATTAATATAGGATAACGCTGGTTTTGCATACACAGCTTGACAGCTCTTACCTGTAAAGTGCTGATGTGGACAGGAGTCCCTGTGCCGTTCACAGTGTTCTTTTTGGCAGTGTTTCCACCCTTTCCTTCAGCTTGTTCTGCCTTAGCAATCTTGGCTTTTTCAGCTTCAATTCTCTTTGGGTTGTTTAGCATTACCTGAACCACTGCATACTCTACCAATGATGCAAACCCAAAGAGAAGGCAAACAATCAGCCATACATCTAAGGCCTTCACATAAGACACTTTGGGAAGTTCAGCAGCAAGAGTAGTACATTCAGATGCCAAGCTGAGCACTGAGAAAATACCTACAGAAGGAAAAATACAGTATTAATTAAAGCAAACCTAGCCTTATCAACACCTGCTGTGCTGCTCTTCTGAAACAGACAACACTGAATGATGAGTTGTAACAGCAAATGGGACTTGACAAAGTGGTAGGTATATTCTGCAAAAGATAAACAATGTGTACATACCTGCAGTTAATGAACAAGTTAAATTTAATACTTATGTAGGATATTGTTAGCGATGAATTATTAATAATGAGTATCTTCATTTTATAAACAGAGAAAAAAATGAAGCTAAACTAGTTGCTGTGGTTTTCCTGCCACAACACTCATCATACAATGGGAAATGGGTTTTCCAGAGACTAAATTTACAGTGTGCATCTAATTCTGGGAAGACAGAAGAGAAATACATGGCATCTAAATCAAAAAACTCCAAGTCCTTTAAGTTAGATTTGAAGAATCACTGCTGTCCTAGAAATCTGCACTGTGCTACAGCAGGAGATGTTTTCTGAATGATCCATCCACAAGCGTAACATTTAAACCTGATGGGGTACTATTTTTAAAGTGCACCGTAAAAAGTCCATGTTCACAACTTACTGTGAAGATGAAAACACTGAGTTGACCAAAGGTCTATGAATACCCCTGCTTGAGCTTTCAGTATAGAGAGGAAGCTTTCTAGATGAAGGGCTTTTAAGGAAGCCCTTATCGTAATAAAAAAATACATCTGCAAAGGCTACTGAAAGGTCACACATCGTAAAGCTAGGTTTCAATAAGCACTGCTCCTTACAAAGCTTCCAAACATCACCATTAACACAGGACTCACATCACAAGAAACAAAATACAAGTGTGATCTCAAAGACTCCCCGTAGGCGCCTGGTACATGGGAATAGTAGCTCCATTTGGAGGGGAAAAAAAAAAAAAAAAAAAAAAAAAAAAAAAGGAAAAGGAAAAAAAAAGGAAAAAGATATTTAAAAGTGGTTGTCATACAGAGGAAACTTATTTTCACTCAGATCCAAATTTTTTTCTGAATGCCAGTGATGAAAATCATTCTCAGTTTTGAGTGGGCAGCTTCATGAAATGTAACTGACATCTTAGAAAGGGATGCTCAAGAGCAGATATTCAGTTAGCCTTAATGATGTTTCTCATAAGGGTCACGTGTGCTATACAAAGCATTACAAAAACTATTTTATAGATCTTTTTCTTTAGATCCATTTAAAGTGAAAATGTAAGAACACTAATAAAGCTGAAAATATTGGCCTACTAAAGTCTTAAATTCTAGCTGATCATAAATATCAAACATTCTTTTGTTACTGTTCAAGTTCAGAATTCAGTAAGATTGCTAACTTACTTTGATATGGATCTCAAATAGGCAACTTATTAGCTGCTAAAACACTGAAGAGAAACTATAAATAAATAATTATATGATTTTAAACAGAAAATTTTATGTTGTTTTATTCAAAAATGTGTGATATCGATAAATAATTGCCAATCTAGATTTTTTTTTGTCCATTGTGATTAAGAAAGAATGGTCAGATGTTTTGCATTGAACCAGAATGGCAAGGCAAATACTGAACAAATAAACCTTAGTGTCTACTCTGGCTTATTTTTAAACTACTCTGTCAAGTAAAAAAATCAAAAGGACAAGAAGCAAGAAAAGTATAGTTCACTTTTTATTTATTTACTTATTTATTTTCAATGACCAACACCAGCTGGTTTTGGCAGGCTGAACACTAATTATTGATCACCATGAAATGTAATAAAAAGTGCAAATAAAAAGTGTATTGTCTTTTAACATACAAAGGACACTTCTTCCTATCTCCATCTTTCTGCTGCTAATTTCCATTTGTTGGAAGGATGAAACCTTCATTCTTTGAGCCAAAGAAACTAAAGAAAATCCTCCAGGTTTTCGAGACAACACTGAAGTAAAATAGAAATATTCTACCAAGCAGCCATTTGCTGCCAGATCAGAGCTGGCCTTGCCTCAGAGACTCAACACCAGAGCTGTAAGTCGCACTGCTGACAGTACCTATTGAATATGGTGCAAATACCACAGCTCCAACATAGCTGAGGAGAATGAATTGCAAGATAGCCTGTAAAAAATAATTTTAAAAATGAGAGGGGTATGTCAGGGAGGAAAATCTCCATTTTCTTCTAAGGGACAAAAAGGGGAAGGGACCTTAGTTCTTTGATACAAATTTGGGAATTTCTAAGAAATAAGTCTGCGTTTTTTTTCCTAGAGTGTGATCTCTCTTGATTGCAAAGTGTATCCATCTGCCAGCTTTGCACAGAGGCAAGAACTACATTCTCTTTCTTCCATTTAATAGGTCACTTACATCCAGCCTTCAGTCATCTCAAATATAACCAAACAGTTTAAGTTTACAGGATCTCAGTACAAGATTTGAACCACTGCCAACATGCTGCTCATATTTCAGTGATGTAAGAACCTAATAACTAATTTATCCACTCACAGAAATTTCTTCTTCATCCCTATCATGAAGGTTAGTTAGCTCACTGCCTAAAGCATGATTGTGTAGAGCTCCTTTTTTAAAAATACTACCAAAGATTACATGTGCATAATATTACTAAAGCACTTCAGCATATACTGCCAGATAAATAAATCTCCCTTATTCAAATCCATCAAACTTAACTAGCCTCAGCACTATCTCCTGGCAATGAATTACAAAGGTTAATTTTATGCTGTATAAAATAGCATTTTCTGTTTTATATTACTGCTTTAAAAATGTCTGGCTCCTCTCACAAACATTATTGAAAAATATAATATTCCATCCTTCTTTCCTCATAATTTGTTATCTGCAATACATTCACTTCTCTCATTAAACTTTGTAAACTAGAAGACATAATCTTGCCAATCTTCATACTACACTATTCAAATACATCTCAATGTCTTTCCTTTGAGACCCTACATTTGCTGCAGTTTCATAAAATGCAATGAGTTGAACGAAGAGCTGAGTGCAGGCATGATGGAGGGCATGTTTGACTGTTACATATGGAGAATATGTCACCCATCACTTCTCCAAGCTTTTAGTTCCTCCAAGCACCCTTTCATAGGAGGCAGTGTGCGGTGTGTGACACTTACATCCTGGACTAATGCTCCATTACTTCAGGCTACTGTGGCTGGTTGGAAGTCTGAAGTCCTCAGATGCCTACAGCCTCTAGATGGACACAGCTTTTTTTTTTTTTTTTTTTTTTTTT
>PPHD01031047.1:0-10164 GCA_002909625.1 Bambusicola thoracicus | reverse complement strand
AACGTGTGCCCAGTAAGTTTGCGATGGGAAAACAAGCTGAAAAATGCTGTTTTTTCCTCTTTCTGTTGGTTTTGTGCAAGAGAACATTATGTGCACTATGAAAACACCAGAGTTTAAATAGCTTACCAGAAAAAGGAGGAGGATATTGCACAGGCCCATGGCCAGATAGGGAGCAGCGTGCTGTGCTGCCAGCAGAGCTCTGGGATGAGGACATAAGGGACCCAGCATGGCCACAGAAGGTGGCACAGACATGGATATGGCACAGCTGCACACTGCCAGGGGTCCTGCTGGGGCTGGAAGTTTGCTGTGTGCAATCCTGCACAAGATTCTGAACACAGTGTAAACCTCCAGGGCCACCGGTCCGGGCCGTCTCTGGGGACACCTCCAGCAGAGGCCCCAGGTGTTTGCAGCCCAGGAAAGCTGGTGTCTGCAGCTGCAGCCATGGGAGCCGATGGCAGCAGCAAGGGGTGACAAATGGGCCAGTGGCGGCACGAGAGTAGGAACTCCATGGCATGCTCACCCTGCCGCAGCCATCTGACAGGCAGGAGAAGAGGAAATCTGAATGTCAACTCAGGGATGGGGCTCATTTCTGTTGATTTATCTGGCTTCCAGCTACAGATCAGCGTAGTGCTGCCCTGAATTGCTCTCCCCTTGCTTTTAAAAGTATTACAGTTCACAACATCATCCATTTAAACACGATATGATGCTCACAGGGCTTGTCCTTCCTGCCACTGAAGTGAGTGAAAAATGTGCCGTTGACTTCAGTGGATCAAAACCTTAATAACTAATTTATAGCTTATTATATTATTAATATTTGAGTTCTTTCTAACATGTCCTCAGTCACATCAGCTACTTGAGTGCATGCTGCTGGCACTGCTCACCTGCACGGTGCTGGGATGCCTTCCTGGTCTGCAGCGAAGGAGATGACACTGCAAGCACAGGGCGGGTTACGGATTGACGTTGGACATCATTCAAGCTGCGCGTGCTTCTTTGAAGCCTCGCTGCGTGGTGCACGCTTCTGGCACAGGCTGCCCAGAGAAGCTGTGGGTGCTCCATCCCTGGAGGTGCACAGGGCCAGGCTGGCTGGGGCCCTGAGCAACCTGATCTGGTGGCAGTGTCTGCCCACGGCAGGGTTTGGAGCTGAGGGGGCTGTGAGGTTCCTTCCAACTCAAGCACTCGGTGACCACACTTCTGTCCCATTCTCCTCCCTGGTGTCTGTGCCACCACCCCACGTGCCCTGTGCTGCCCTGCCAGGCTCGGGAAGCTGGGCAGCCCCTCGGCGTGGGGCTTTCCTTCTGCCTCCCAGCCCCGCAGTGCAGGGAAGCAAGAGGGAAAAAACCAAAAAGGCAGAAGTGAGCTCGTGATGTTTATGCCCTGAACACACAGAAGTGCCATTACGTTAAATCACAGGGAAGCACGCGCAGCCTACTTCTTCCTTCCCGGCGGGTGAACCACCTGCATGTGACACTAACACGGCTGTGCTTTCCACCAGAGCTCCCAGGGCTCCTCTGAGCACTGACTGTTGGCTTCACACCAGGCACCTCCTGGCGTTCCCCCTCCCAGAGGGACAGAACGAGGGGCAGCATCGGGAGGTGGGCGGCACTCCATCATCAGCCCCTCACCTGCACCCAGCAGCACAGGGCACGGCGATCAGGAGATGAGAACACTGCACACCTTGGACATGGCTCTTATCTATTATTTAAGACTGTCCTCTTCACAGAATTAATTAACATCTCCTTTTTCCTCACCACAGCAGATCTAGTAAGAAATCTGGCATTTTGACAGATGACTATGGATATTTTCCTATGCAGACATAACTCTGGGGACACAAGTTCTCATTTGTAAACTGCTTAATAAAATTGTACCAAGTGGGCACCCAGAAACACGGTATTTTCCCATGTTCTTCTATGATGTCTGAGAAACGAGTTGATATTTGCAAGCTGAAATCATAAGGCGGGTGAGATTTTGTTGCTTTCAGCAGCACCATTGCCTCTTGCCCGAGACGCAGGAGATGCTGCCATGGAAAAACACCGACGACAGCACTCCCAGGCTGCACATCAGTAAGTAAAGCTCCCATCTAGCCTGCACTCCCATACTACTTCTCAAGCACGCGGCCCTGCCCAGCTGCCCATTGGTGCTTACAGCTGAGCCCAGGTGCACACACGGGCTCCTGCTGGCTCTCTGTGGGGATGCAGCAGGAGGGAAGCAAGTCCCTTTTTTGTCGTAAAGCTGAGCTTCATCCCCAGGCTTAAAGCATCCTGCCTTGGCTGTGCTCCCCGTTGCTGGGCTGGGCGCACCTGTACTGGGCTGCGAGGAGCTGGAAGTGGCACAGACAGGTGATGCTTTGTGCACAGACCAAATTCTGAGCGCGTTCCTTTCTCTTGACAAGGAAAGACAAATTTCATGCAAATATTTTCTTACATAACAAATTTCAGCTGTCTTTTTTTTTTTCAGAAATCTGGGTATTCTCACACTGCTGCTAAAAGTACTCAGTGCTGCTTTTTGTGAGGCGGCGTGCTGATGTGAGACACACATACAGCAACGCCTTCTTGAACATGCAGACGGTTACCATACGGACGGCAGCGTGCACAGACCGCGTATTGGTAAATCAAAGGCGATGCAAAGCAAAGCCAACAAGTGTTAAAATAACAGGGCAGAGACTGCAGCGTGGCTACATTGCTGAGAGGGTGGAAGCGGCCTCTGGAGTATAATAGGTTTTAAATTGGAGGCCTCTACTTAAAACCCAGAGGAAATAAGAAGGGTCAAAAAGGCAAAAATTGCACAACTGTTATATTACTTTAAAAGACAATCTAATTTCTCCTTCAGAAATTGCAGTGTTTTTTGGAAGATGCCTTTGACAAAAGATGTCACAATTCAGACCCATTGCTGAATGAAAGAGTGGTGGAGAACCCAGGATTTTATTCAACTTAAATGTTTCCGCGAGCGTGCCGTAAAGACGTGGCATTTCATAGACCTGGTTCAGTACAAATGGGGGGGGTTGAACTCGGGAATACAAATGGAAATAGGAAAGATCTGTTTGAGGCCAGTGCTGCACGCTGCCACCTCAAAATACGGGGAGCGAGGTCCGCATCGAGCCCTGCAAACCCTGCAGCAGAAGCTGCTGACCTATGCAATGGAACAGCAAAGCTTCTCCTTCCCTTCGCCCTCAGCCCATTCACATGGGGCTTTCCCCTTTGGTTTGCCAAGCGTGCTGGAAGCATCAGATGTGCGGCAGAAAGAGGAAGGTGTCCCTGCCCACACACTGCTGCTGGCACAGAGCTCCGGGCACTGTGGGTGAGCAGCAGCAGCGAAGCCCTGCGAGCGCTTCTGCTTTCTGTCTCGGTTCCCCAGCACTGCTGCTCCCGTGACGGCTGCAGGGAAGCCGTGGAGGTGAGAGTGCGGGTGGGGGAATCGGTGTGTAAATGGGGCGTGCACGGGGAAGCAGCATCAGGTGCCCACTGCAGAGCCCGGTCACAAGGCTGGGGTGTGCCGGGCAGAGCGGAGAGCTGGGCGGCGCTGCTGGAAGTGCTGTGTTTGTGCAGCATCTTTACCCCATCCAGGAACACAGCCCTGCGGGACTCAGCCCGGTTTAGCTCAGCACTACATGGCACAGCACGACATAACTCGATGGGACACATCACAGCACGGCCCAGCACAACCCAACACACCGCAACACAGCTCAGCGCAGCCCAACCTCTGCCCGCACAGCACCCCATCCCATCACACCACGCATCAGATTTTAGCCTACGATTCCAGAAGCTGAAAAGCCTTGAGAAATACAGGGAATGATGCAAATCAAATCTCCTTAAGTCCTCTCCACACGTTTTACGAGAAGCTCGACTTGCTACATCTTCCTGTGCATTAGGGCAGTAATTTCCAATAGGACAGTACAGCTTCCAACAGGGCACGTTTAGCCCCAGTGCGACACTAATTCCTAGTTTTCCTATTCTGTCTTTCCAGGCACTGAAGGAGCGGGCTGGATTTTCAAGCAAGCTTAAGCTTTGCCAGTCTCTCCCGGCCGACGCACGTGGGCTCAGCATGGCAGAGCGTGGTTCAGCCCGACTGTGCCGAGGTATCTGTGCACTCTCCCTAGGAGAGTGAAAACTCAATCATACCACGTTTCTGTGGACTGAAACACTACAGACACTTCTTTTGCACTAGCAATACTGCGTTGCATTTCTTTTTTCCAACGAGGTATTCATTTGTGAGCTTAGCAGGACTACGCAGTGTTGCCACGCATCTCAACCGCACCTCATAAATATTTAACAGTACTGAAAAACAATAATTTTCTAACTCAGAAAACAATGTTACAGGAATTAAACAATTGCTAAGTGACCACGGAGCTTTTTCATGAATCCCATCTACTTTATTAAACCGAGACAAGCCAAGATAGCCAATTACAATGCACTAAAATGTACTGTCAGCTGGCTGGGAAATGCTATTATATTTTCAGCTTCTGTGTAGTTCAGTGAAAATTAGAGTTAAATGCGTATTTTCAATGCGATAGGTTATTACTACGACGTTAATCATGCCATTACTTTTTACCGTGGATCAGTACATGGAAGTTTAAAGGAACCCTGATGGAGAGCAATAACTGAGGGCAGCCCTCAGTGCTGCAGCTGGCAGTGGGGCGCCAGGCCGGGCTTAACGCAGCCTCCCCAGCTCTTCTCAAACCGTGTCACTTGTAGGATCTGCGCCTGACTTCTGCAGACATTAAATGTTCTTGGCACCGAGAACCAATTAAGAAATCCGGACCACTATTGCTGAGCTAATTTTGTTCGGGTTGACTGCATGTTCAAATCTGACTCTAGATGCTCATCTAATGTATATTGTGGCCAACTATTTCGGTCGGATTAAGGTAATTACCTAGCTCAACACTTTTCTGATGCATTTTACAGTAATGGAATCCGAAGCTTTTATATGCTTCTCAATCTTTACTTCAGAGGACTGGGAGGGTAAAGCTGTGCTCGAGGACAGAAGAGCCGAAGCCCGCATGAATAACCAGCCCACAGGACAGCTCAGCTCGTCGTTGGATCCCCCAGCTGAGGAGACAGCAATCTGAGTGCTCCATTAACAGCTCCATTTCCACGGCTGTGAGAAGGGGCACAGCACTGGGATGAGAAACAACAGTGATGTGCTTTGGATCTCAGGGCTGGGGGACTTGGGGGCAGCAAGTGTGACTCGGGGAGCTTCCTGGATCCAGCACGCCGCCTTCCCACGGCGCTCAGTCCTCTGTAATCACAGACTCATAGGATCTACACCCAGAACTGAGCAGTGCAGCAGCGAGGCAAGCCAGGACACGGCAGCCACCTGCAGTGGGAGAAAACGCAGCGAGGGCCGGGCTTTGGCCATCACACACCGCCCTGACCGCTCTCCTAGAAATGAATCCCATCACTGTTCACCATACTTGACACGTCCAATCTCTTCGCTTTGCTAAAGTGTTTTATTTCCACCTATTTGATGGCTTGCAGAACTGACGGTCAGGGCCTGTTCACTTCTCTCACTGGTGCACAATGCAGAATACTGTTCTACAGTTTGGGAGGGGAAGAAAGATGAGAGTCTACAGGCATCTCACACACCCTTAGAGACCTCCCATGTGAAGGCCTCTGGTCTATGGAGGAGATAGGGAAGGGCAGCCAGCGAACCCTCCGTGCTCCACGGCCAACACACTGCATCAGACAG
Source organism: Bambusicola thoracicus (assembly GCA_002909625.1). Lineage (NCBI taxonomy): Eukaryota > Metazoa > Chordata > Aves > Galliformes > Phasianidae > Bambusicola > Bambusicola thoracicus. Next base: position 4,482 of record PPHD01031047.1, on the reverse strand, counting down.
TGCCCGTAAGGCACTCACACAGCCGTTTATGATGGCTCTTTCTGGGATGCGGCCGCTTTTGTCTTTGGGAATTACACTGAGCTCATTCCTCATATGGCACAAACTGGGCAATAACTTTCAGTCCCTACCCATGACCCAGACTTGAGGCAGCCAAGTGGAACCGAAAGGTTCTCCGAAGTCTATTACCAGCGCCCTGACATATCCAGTCTCTAAACAGACTTAGCACGTGAGACACAGGAATGCCAATATTTATTAGGTGCTCACACTTTCCCCGATCGATTTTAGCCACCATCTGAAACACGTGTGCAGCAGTGCAAAGCACAAGCAGCCCGAACAGCCCCATTTGCTGCAATTCAGCCTCATACAGCAGACCTGGGTGTAACTGCTCTGTGTCCATCATCCCTGACCGCAGCATCCCACTGCACTGGGCTGGGCTGGCGGTGCTCCCAGATGTGTGCTGAGGGCTGGGATGCAATCACGGGTGTCCCCAGCCAAGGGTCCGTGTCACCCTCCAGCCTAATTTTAGGAAGGATCGATCACAACGTGCAGCGCACACAGTGCACGAATTCCACCAGAAACCCAAACACCCACAACAGAGTACGACCCTTTGGCCATTACTGCACGATGGGATCATCAGTAATGAGTTAAAACTGGGGCGGATTGTACGCTGCCGTTCTGTCTCCACGCAGCCATTACCAAGAGGAGGGACATCAATACACTCATCCCTTTGCTTCTGTTTTTTCCTTGCTGTGATGAGGGGGAGGCTGACACTACAGTCGAGCTCTTTGGTAGAATTTACTCCAGTGATTAAAATAACTGCACAGAATTAGCGCAACTCTAAGGCAGTTTTTTATCCCGGGTGGCAGAAAATCATTGCTCCTGGGATAATTTTTAACCCAACACAACGACCTCTGCGAAAAGCAGCCCAAAGTTTTATGGTTTTCCCCTCCGTGTTAATTTAACGTGGCTCGGTTGTTTAATCCGAAAGCGAACACGTTCCAAATAAAGCAATGCAGTTTGCAGCGAGACACTGCGGGAAATAATGAGGTTGCGAGTTCTGGGGGCTTTAATATGGCTGAAATTATATAATATCTTCGCATTCCCCGTACGGTCCCATTAAATGCAGTAGGCATTGATGTTGCTAACTGTCAGGAAGCAAAATGAAAAATAGTTTTAATAGCTGCTCTTTGACCTGTTTTATATTTTATGTCAATTATAACGGCATACAACCATGCATAATTATGAAGCATAGACGCATTAAAATGTACACATAATTTGTGTTCTTATGGCAACCACTGCATTAGGATCCAGAAAACAAACTGATGACTTCCTATTGTTCGGCTGTCTCAATATCAAATCTGCCGGAGTTTTGCCCATCGGCTCGCCCTGCATGATTGAAAACGCCACGCATTCGGAGGCAAACGGCAATCACCGCAGAGCTGTGCATCCACGGCCACCCCGGGCCTCACCGCACCCTCTGCACGAAGGCAGCCATGTGCGGGGCGGTCAGGCCTGGGCTCCCCGATGCTCCGTGCCCTTCGTGGCAGAAGTTGTTTTACGGTGCACAGAAAATCTGCAGCAGCGCTTCGACTTCATGTAGCTCTTAAACAGGAGTGCTGCTGCGTTTGGTGTCAGATGGGGAGAGGCGTCCTAATTCTGTAGCCAGCTGATAGAGATGAGACCACCGTCTCGGACCTAATATGTATCTATCCTGCACGGCACACTGAGCCAAAAGGACACAGCTGAGCCCTGGGGTTCAGAGAAGGCTCGTTAAGAAAGCAGTCGTTGCTCAGACCTCGTTCTCAACACAGAAAACACCCGAAGGTGAAGCAGCAAACGTGGCCGTGTTTGCTGTCCTGCCACGGAGACGCTGCGACAGGAGAACCCGCATCTGCTCCAGCATGTCCCGGGATGCCACAACCGCCACAGTGCGAGTGCTTTCATGTTCTCGAGGAACTATCGGTGAAGGTGATGAGAACCCAGCTTTATTTCTCTGCTTTGCCAGGCATCCATCCGCCCCAGGGAACACATTTCTTACTCAAAATTTGCTTTCTATTCCAAGCGTTTCCTTTCTGACAGCAGCACGCCCCACCTCTTTGACTTCCTCCCTCCCTGCCCTCCTCCCTCCCCGTGCCCCAGGACCTGTGATGAGATTCACACTTTGACTGCGTACTTTACACAGCACGGCTCCCTAACGCTCCCGCTCCAGGCGCTGGCAGCATCCCCTGGCTTCTGCTAGAAAGGCAAGTTCATGAAGTGTCTTCTGAAGGAAGAGAGAAGCACGAAAATCTGTGAAATCCAGAAAAAACCGTCCGCTGTGACACCAAGGCACGCTGTGTTTAACTGGGATCTCTCTTACTGAAGTCATCTGTTCACGTCACCATCTGGAGAAGGTTACGGGAGCAGGCAGGGCGCTGGGATGATGAGGACGTCCAAGTCCTCCGCAGAGCTCCAGACCCGCGGGACGCCCAGCAGAGGCGCAGAGCAACCCGGGGCGCACCCTGTGCCCATGCCCTGCAGCCCTGCCAGCCCTGCACGGCGCTCAGAGAGCCGAGCACAGCACCGAGCTCAGCCCCGGCCCAGCAGAGCGCAGCGGGCGGCCCCACGTGCCAGCAGTTTGCTGCCAGGACCCGGCAGCGCCCGGCGGTTCTGCAGAGCAAACCGTCCCTGCGCACAGCACCTCTGGCACAGCCCACAGCGCCTCGTGCCATTTCCTAACAATGCCCGGGCACAGAAACGCTTCCCCGGTAGGTCTGTGCTGCTGTCATTGTCCCGATAGCACCCCGGCACTCCTCCTGGTGCACGCGTTCCTCTGTGAATATCTATTCTGGAGCCTGGCAGGAGCTGCGCGTGGTAGAATTTCAAATGTAGAACATGACCTGCAATCTGCTTTCCTTTTGCCTACGTATTCCTTCACCACAAGGCTGCTTTGCGTCGTACCTTGGGGATGATGCTCTCACTTTGTTACGTCTCTGGGTGTTGCATGCACAGAGTGCGGCCGCCCAGGTTAAAGCAGCTTGAAATATCCTGTTTTTTTCCCACACAGCTTAGGGAGCTTGCAGATGTTACGGAGAGGAAAGAGGAGGAATAGGGAAACAGAGGTGAGTGCCTGTTGCCACCAGTTAACACTCGTGGTAGATGGAATTGGAATGAAATGTTGAAAACGCTCACAATAAACCAAGAAGAAAACTTCTCAGCCCCATCTCACACACACTGCACAGCAAAGGTAGCGCAGAGCGGCACTTCATCACTTTCAGGTCGGCTCTGGAGAAGGGCACGCAGCCACGCAGCTCCTGTCTGAAACAGCAATAGGAAAGGCAGCCGCCTCCTCGTCCCGCAGTCTGCAGCAGCTGTTGGGTCGTTATGTGCAGACTCAGTGCTCAGCTGACACCACCCGCAGTGCCTCGGCGCCGGGCTCTCCCTGTCCCAGGGGTGCAGCGGACCCCACGTGCTGCAGCCGCCCGGCGCTGGTGTGGCAGAGCAGCCCGCAGCTTGCGGGCACAGCGTGCAGGGCCAGGAGATGAGCAGGAAGCTCTGCTCGCGGCTGCAGCAGCGGTCAGATACAGACGGCGGCATTTCACTCATCACACAGCAGCTTCTCCAAGAGAAACCCGGCGGAGATGGAAGAAACGAGTGAGGAGCCTCAGCGAGCGGCTGCTGCCGAGCGCTGTGCGGCACCGCAGGGGAGGCCCAACTTTTCAGGTTACTGATAGGAAGGCTCCTGCCAGGCTCAGGTTTGGGCATCCCCGGCCCGGCGACTGAACCGTCATACAGCTTGTAAACAGGAGGCTGCGCCGCTCCTCCGAGCGGTTTGAACAAACTAACATCATAACAAGAGTGTTTATGGAAAAACGCTGAAGCACCGAAGCAGAAAGGGCTTAGCACTGATCAGACCTCTTTTCCACCTTTATTCTTCGCTATCCACATTGAAATGCAAATATCAGCGCAGGGTTTCCACCAGCGTGCCACTCACAAATTGAAAAGCAGTTTTTATCTATGCAAATGTAAGCATGGTAATTGAAGTTAATCAATCAATGCTAGCTTTCACTAAAACCTTGAACATGATTGAATAAAGTAATTATCATTCAGCAGAAAATGATGAAGTTGTAGACAGCATGAACCTTATTAAAGGAGGATTTTGAGTCACAATGGCTTAATTTAGCTAACAGCCCAGCCTTAGCCCAAGCAGCACACTACCCTGCTGTCTGCAATTGCTGGGGGGGGAGGGGGGATTAAAAAATATACGACTATTTTTACAGTGTTGGATCAGTGGAAGGTACTTGTTACACCACAAAGGATAAACCGTCATTAACATCCTTCCTTATTCCAAAGGGATCAATGAACAAAGATTGCTGTGACACAGCAAAGGTGTCCAACCCGAACAACAGTCGATTAAAACAGTTAGACTTTGAAATAAAATGGAGACAGCAACACAACTTCAACAATATGACCGCAGTGCTCATCCAGTTCCAACCCCCTGCT
>PPHD01031043.1:0-10164 GCA_002909625.1 Bambusicola thoracicus | reverse complement strand
CCTTACTCCTCCTCCTTCACATGATTAATCTCTGCCTTGCCTCTTGCATAGTAAGAACATAACCATAAGTGCAATCAGGCAGTTTATGATCTGTGCAGATTTGCTGGCACCAGCTAAATCCATAAGGCACTTGAGGCACCCATGGCACTTCTTTCCCTCCTATCCCTCTGTGTATCCATCAGTGCAACGAGTTGCAGATGCTCAATGAGCACCAGCTTGATCCTCTCTGCTCCCAGATTCAGACCCAAAACTGGGGGTGATGGCCCCAAACCACCTGTGGGCTGGGGAGAAGCCGTGCTGTTTGCAGCAAGCTGGGATTTCCCTGTCCTGCAACACCTGATGTTAAAAAAACAGCAGAAATCCCCAGTCCTGGGGCAAAAGCATCCCTTGTGACTATTTGCATCATCCTCACCATGCGCTGCAATGAGAAATGGGAACCTGATGTTTTGGTGCTACTTCACAGCCTGGTGCTCACCCCGCACTGCTTCTTCTACCCACACCAAGGAGCTCTTGATTTTACAGGACAGATTATCAGGGCTGCTGCTATTCTCCTCTGAGAGGTTTCCTGAAATCCTGCTCCACGTTCTGCAGCCAGGCTGAAAGCATCTGAATGCTGTTGTAGCTCAGCTGTGTGCTGGGCTCTATGGCCTCGTTGGGGAGGGCAAAGTCAGCTCCTCCTCATGCAGCTGTCCCAGGCTGAGATACACCTGGAAGTGGGCGTAGAGAGCAATGAGGCTCCCAATCCTAGAATCTACCAAAAGAAATCCTAAAATAAGTGTTATTTGGGGATTTGCATCTGTAGGCGCCTCTATCTCTTGGCTGCTGGAGAGCACCAAGCAGAGGTTTGAATGGCCAAGCTCTGCTCAGTGCCCGTCTGGGTTACCTCTAGGAAGCCATTGGGATATGGGCTGTGAGGTGCTCTGGGAGGCAGTGACTGGGGGGCAATGCAGGACCCCCTGCAGCAGAAACCTCCCTGCAGATCCGGCCCCGATGAGCTCATCCCGATGCAGATTTTGCTTGGCAGGAGTGTTTCAGAGGATGACTGCAGATGAAAAACAAACAGAGGGGAGCCAAGGAGCGTTTGTTTGGAGAACGTTTTGCAGGTTTTGTTTAGGGTCTGGTTTTAGCCTGGCACTTGTTGATTGTGTTTGCACTGGGAATAAGATAAATGTGACACCTGCTCCGTTTAATCTTTCTCTCCTTTTTCTTCCCCCCTCCCCTTTCCCTTCTTTTAAGATTTCACCGAAAGAGATTGGGAAGGGGAGAGAGATGCTGGATCACGTGCCTGACTGATGGTTCTCTGGGGGGGAGAGAAATCATTTAACCACAATACAGAGCACTTTGGATAGAAAAGAACTTTAAATTCCATGTTTAAGCCAGGAGCAAAAACTGGAATAACAAACTATCTCAAGCTCGTGTCCACGGAGTTTATCACCACTGGCCCAGAGGGCTTTGTGCTGTTATTAAGGCAAGCAGTCGAATGAATAAATACGCAAACAAGCTCCCAAGTCCAAAAGCAAACAGGGAGATGATGGAGAGCCACTAATGAAGGGAGGACTCGAGGAGCAGAGCAGCCTGTGTTCTGGCACGTGGCACTGCGTGATGTGAGGGACACCTCGCTGCTGCCCTGGGCAGCTTGGAGCAGGAGTCTGTGGGGTCAGAGGGGAGGGCAGCCCTATGCCAGGGTTTCTCCTTTCTCTTTTATCTTCTTTATTGGTTGTTTTTGTCTGACACTCCCCTGTCTCAGCAGCACGGGGCACCGACGCCCCACAGCCCCAGGGATGCATTGCAAGTAGCCTTTTCTCCATGGGACGATGCCCAGGGGCAATGCTGATGTATGTACCTTCCCTTGTTCCTTGTTCTTGTTCCTCCCCTAGCTCCGCAAAGCACATGGCAGCCAGCAGTGCAGTGCAATATGTTTCCCCATCTTTTTACGCCGCCTTTTAGCGTCCGAGGAAGCAAACCAGCAATTTGCACTTCCCTCCAAATACTCCGTGAAGGATGAGTGAAGCAAATATTGTCACAATTGTGTTAATTCTGTCAAGAGCGTACTAATGAGCTATTTCCCTGTTCAGTGGATTGTGCTCTCACTTCCTCCTGCCCTCCTCCTCATCACACCCCCAGCGCCGTGACATCAAGGACTCGGCGCGTGCACGGATGTGGGAAAGCAAAAAGCAGAAAGGGAATGGCGTGTTCAGAATAAGCTGTTTGCTTTCCCCTGATTGTTGCTATTAATAAAACATTACATTAAATCAGAGCTGGAAGAATATAATTGGGATCATCCATCACATTGCTAGAGGAGAAGGGCTCCCGTTCCTCAGCCAGGCGGAGCAGTGTGGCCGTGTAGGGCTCCCTGCCTTGGGCTGCTGCCCTCCCCATGGCACAGCTGCAGGGGGAGGTGGGGGAATCCCCTCCCTGTGGGTGTTTAAGGAAGGGGTGGATGTGGCACCGAGGGTCGTGGGCAGTGGGCAGTATTGGTGGTAGGTGGGCGGTTGGGCTGAATGATCTCAGAGGTCTTTCCCAACCGCAGTGATTCTGTGATTCCACCAGAAATAGGTTTCGTCTGTGGGTGCTTTTGGGTTTCCCACGTTCATGCTTTATTTCTCCCTTGTTACACTAAGAACAGCAAATGAACGATGCCATGTATGCACAAATGATTCTACCATAGAAATGGAATGATAACAGGTAAGACGTGGCTTGAGAAGAATAGAGAAAGTGCACAAGAAGAAACACTTTAAAAACACATCCCTAATTTCAGAGTATCAAGACATGATCACAGCTAAAAGTATGACCATCCATCAGCATCACATCACACAGAGAGCCTGGGACTCGTTTTAGGCAATGATGAACTAAAAGAAACGCCGACATCCTTACCATATTTATACATAACTCAGCAATCTAAGAGGAGGATATTACACTAATAGCATAAATGGATTATAATAAAAGACCATTCTGACATGTCAGTACTTCTACTGGGTTGTATTAGAGGAATCAGAAATGGAGAAGGCCTTTTAATAAGGGCTGGCATCTGCATTCCTAATTTCCTTCACGGTGCACCCATCCACCAGCACCCAGCAGCACCGCATCATGGGAGGAAATCAACTGTTCTGAGTTAAAAGATCTTTTTCTTTCCCGTTGCTCAACTTCAACGTTATTATTATTATTACTATTATTATTATTATGTATTGCCCAATCAGTTTGCATTGTTTCTAGCAAGTCTTGTGTAACGCAGTTCAGGGAGAGGAAGAGCTGCTTTATGTGCAGGGCTGGAAGGTTTCCAGCAGCGTTGGCTGTTGTTCCGTTTTGGGCAAAGCCTGCTCCAGTGATGGGAACTTTCGTTATGAAGTGGAGATTTAAGAGTCGGGGGAAGAGGAGCTGAGGGGAGATCAGAAGATGTGGTGTGGGGCTGATGTGCTCACTTGGAGTTTTTGGATCGCTCTGTGAAATGGATCTGACCCTGAGCTGCGTCTGAGCCTCCTGGGAAGAGAGAAAGACCATTTTGCTTCATGCTGAATGGGAGCAAAGGGCTTTTCCCTATTCTTTTAATTAAAAGGAATTCCCATTTAGAATAAAATAAAACCAAACGGAGATGCCGGAGAAAAGCCTCCTACGGAGAGGGAGAAAAAATAGAGGATGTATTAAAAATGGGAAGCAGACAGACGGTGCTCATTTGGGGGAAGGTTTTGATGAACTAATTTGCTTTTTCTTGTTCTCCAGCCAACCTGAGCAGGTGGGGGGAAGGGGAAGAAATGCCTCTGGTTGTCTTCTGGGCTGAATGAGGAGTGTTATTCCCCTCTGGAAGATATTTCAAGGCAATGAAAAGAATTCTAGAGGAAAGGACATTCAAAGAGCAAGGATTGCTGTCTCCCTTCCCTTGAATTGAACTCATCATTGTGGGTCCTGCCTGGTGCTGGAGATGCCCATGGATGGGGAATGGGCTGGGAAAGCACAACTCGGAGCAAGGCAGGGGCTGGAGGAGGTGGGACTGCTCTGGGGGTTGGAACCAGATGGAGGTCCCTTCCAACCCAAGCCATTCTATGATTCCTTGTCTTCTTCCTTGGTGTCTTCTGAAGTAATTTTAACTCAGTGAAGGTTTTCCTGGTGCCTGCTGGTCAAATCAGTCATTGCGCCGAAGCTGTCGAATGGATCCATCAGCACAACCTCCTCCTGTCTGCCCATTCCCATCCCATCTGCCCTGCATTGCCTGGCCCAAAGTCCCCTCCTGCAGCCCCAGGACCCCACCTGTCCTCTGCCCCTGGTGGGAATGAGACAACAGAGAGAGCGCCCAGCCCTGAGCCCCGAGTTCTCCTGACACATCCGACCTCCTTTTTCCCTTTTGCTTTTTCAAGACCCATCAGTGCTGTCCATCAGAGAGCTGCTCAGTGCCCCAGGAAGCTCATCTAGCAGTGCTGCAAGCAAGGAGAACCAGGGGAAGATGCTCCACCAGCATCAAGGAGAGGACTGCAGGGATTCCTCTGACTCGAAACAACCCTGTCTGCTGCAGCCACTTCCCTGTGGGCCAGGGGGGCCCTGCCAGTGAGCTCTGAGCACCCTGGGCTGTGTAGTGCAGCATCACCAATGGTTGCCTTTGCTCCACAGTCCTGGCTGCACAGGGTATGCAAAAGGTGATGAGACAAATTAACTGAGGACGATGTGGTGAGCCCCAGAATGAAAAGAGAACTTCTGATTCAGGATTTTCTTCCTCTGAAAGACAGAGAAGCAGGGCTGGCTCCCTCCCTCCCCTTGCTGTTACAGTGAGGACGAGAGGCGGATGGCTCACCCCAGCTGCAGCCCCTTGCCCTGTGCAGTGCCATATAGGGTCTGCCACGGCCCTACAAACCGCAGCACTGGGGATGCATGGGTCCGGGCTCGCTGCTCACTGACCCACGCTCTGACACGGATTTCACTCCCTGTTTGAGAAATGGGAGCATAACCGATCCGGGCAACTTCAGGCACATTAGTCCAGCCCCCGGAGTATACAGGGAACAAATTTGGAGGGAAGGAGTCATTAAAAACCCAGAGCTAAATAGGAAATGACACAGAATGCGGTGCAGGAGATGTCAGGCTCATCTCATGTTAGGTGCCGGATGGAGGAAATGCTGCAGATCCCTTCTCTCCATGCTTCAGTAAGGTGGCGGATACAGTGCCTCGTGGGAAATATTAATGAGGACAGGGATTAATGGGGGAGCGGGGAGCACACGCCGAACTTGCTAAAGAGGAGCTGACAGCTCCACGCACCACACGGCGGGGTCTGGCTTGCAGAAGATCAGTCCTGAGGACAACTGAGTAATTTGGTTCCTGACCTCAGCACAAATATTAGGAATGCATCAGTGACAGCGCAGGGAAGCGCCGTCGGTGCAGAGCAGGGAGGACTAATGCCTCTGATTGAGGCACTGGTGGGATTTCTCTGCAGTCCTCGGCTCTTCTGGTCTCCTCCTGAAGGCAAATTGAACAGGGAAAGGGCAGGAAAGGGCTCGGCTGCATCCCTGGGCTGCTAAAGGGAGGCTGAGAGCGTGGCAGGGGGAGAGGGCTCCTCAGGTGAAGGGACTCTCTTTGCAAAGCTCAGTAGAAAATGGCCAGTAGTGTATTTGAGCTCTAAATGAGGAGAAGTGAAGTTTAGGAGTTAAAGAAAAAAGGAAAGAAAAGCCAAGGGGAGAGCAAACTGACGCCTCCAACCCCAACGTTCTCTTCCTTTTATTTGGGTTGCTATTCCTGCTGAGGAATTTATACACGGGAACTCATGTTTTGCTTTTTTCTTCTTAAGAAAAATAAACCTACCATATCCCAGTGGCTTCCTGGTGCCGTGTAAAACATAAATAGATGGAGCTTTTGATGTTGGCGAGCTTGGCAGCAGTGTTTGCAGAGCTTTGAAGTGAGGGTGGGAGCAGTTGGGATGGGAAGGGGGTCTGGGTGCTGCTGGCCTCCGGGCATCCAATGCTGGGAGCAGAATGGGGGCTATGAGGTCTGTGCAGGGAGATGGGGGTTGTCCTGGGAATGGGAATGTGCTCCTTCTCAGGTCCTCTATCCCCATGGTATCGCTGTGGTTGCTCAGTCTGCTTCCCAGACCTTCATTGTGACAGTTCCTAATGGAAAAGATTGAATGGAGGCTCACGTGCCATGCGCGCATGGATGCTTATGGGTATGGTTCACATCAGGGATACAGCTGGAGACCCAATAGCAAAAAATAAGAGGAAAAAAAGCTACAGAAGGGAAGGGAGGCAGTGTCAGCCTCCAGCCCCAGGCTTTCCCTCTTGGCGTGTGTTCCTTCTCCTACACCAGGGAGGGGATTTCCCATCTGGTTTCCATTCTGCTGGGAGTGCCATCCTTCTCCAGGCCAGCCAGAACCAGGTCCCCTCAGCACCAGTACTGGGGACACTGGGTCTAGAGAGGCTGTGGGACTGCTCTTAAGGAGAGCTGTAGGGCTCCGTGCCCATCCCAAGCCATCCCTGTCTCCAAACACCATGAGCCACCAGTGGGGCCTGTCTCCCATGGAGCCACCATGGGTTGACCAAACAGCAAATTTGACACTGACACCTCTTGGAAAGCATGGCAGGATAGAGGTCTGAATGTATCCTTGCTGTGAGCAATGCTGTGTTACGGTTGTCATACACAGATGGGGAATGGCTCTTTGGGACGTGACCCAGAGCATCATTCACCACCAGCACCATAAATAAAAGGACACAAGTTTTGGGAGACTTCATTTAACCATTTAATTTATGTTAAAACACAGCATGGCCTTCTTAGATTAACTAAGCACCATGGTGGTTCATCCCATCACCTGCTGGCTGCTTGGAACCTTCAAAGCTCAGTGCCAACTGATCCCACCAGAGTTGAGATTTGAACCCAAACAAGAAGCCAGAGCTTCTGGCACAAATCACTATTGATGATTTGTATTTATATGCACAGCTGCATCCTGCAGGAAAGCCCACACCCACTCACCTCCCTCTTCCTCTCTTGCAGGACATCTCTGAAGACTTTCTGCTCAATGTCTTCAGCTCCGGTGTTTCCAGGAAGGTTCTCCAGCAGAGCCAACTCACGTCCTGCTTTTGTTATCATCCCAAGTGGTTTCAGAGGGATCGCTGAAGAGCTTTTATTTTGGTTCAGTTCCAGTTTACTGCCTGCCATCCTCCTCCACTCGCTGCAGCTTCTGTAACCTTGAGGTATGAGGAGATAAAATCTCTTTCTCTGGAGCGAGGGCGCTTTCTGAAAATGGGGATGGGCACAAAGCATGGATGCATGGATGCGACTGCTGGGTGGAAAGTTCTATACAAAAAAGGGCAGTAAAGCATTGGAGGCTGCCCAGAAAGGAGTGGTGCCCATCCCTGCCAACCCCCAGTGTCAGACTGGAGGGCTGTGAGCACTGATGGAGCTGTGAGTGTCCCTGTGCACTGCAGGCAGTGGGACCAGATGGCTTTTGGGGGTCCTTTCCAGCTCAAACCATTCTGCAATTCTATTCTGTGGTTCTATGAAACCTCAGCTTTGTGCTGAGTGGGTGGCTTTTTCTCCATCGTCGAGTATCCATTCTTCTAGATTAACCTGGAAGGACATCTCAAACATCTCAGCAATAATAATTCATTTTTAACATGCTGCTTAACTGATCAAAGGCACCCATGCTGTGCCAGGTGGTGGGACTATGGGCAGCACTGCACAGCCAGTGCCACTGAGCAGCTCCAGAAGTGCCACCAGGATGGTGACCATGAGCGCGACCAGCATCACATGGACCCACCATGGGTTGACCCAACAGCAAACTTGGCACTGGGACATGTAAAGCATGGCAGGATGGAGGTCTGGATGCATCCTTGCTGTGAGTGATGCTATGTTGGATTGGTCACACATGGGTAGGGAATGGCTCTTCGGGATCAATCAAACAGACGGGCAGGTGGTCCCACCTTCTCATAGGTGGTGCTGGGCAGTGGCAGCTATAAGAGCCTGAGCATGAAGCTGGAGGGTTTGGATGGTGTGGGAGTGGTTCTGTTCCTGCTACACAGGTAAGGAAAGGTGTGTAGGCTTCTCAGATTTAGGGTTGGCCTGGGGACAGTTCTGCCTGGGTCCTGTGGTGGTCCCTGGATAATGCTGCAGGATGTCAGAGGGGTGCCAGGCAGGGAGGGCCCCAGGGGCAGCTTAATGACTCCCAGCACCTGCTTCAGCCCCTGCAGCTGGGTCACAGAGGAAACTGTTTGTGTGCAATCCATGCATTTACATCAGTGTTCTGCCACTTTCCTTTGTTTGGGTGGACCTGTACTCTCTGTTCCTTAGGGTTCCTTTGTGACTGTGTCCTACCACAGTGGTTGAATGCTTGTAGTGTACTGTGGCATTGTCTGTGGTGAGGGTAAAGGCAATAATGTTATCACTTTTCACGTGGTAGGGAAGGACTAATTGCCACCACAACTGAAGCTCCTTTTCAAATTCTGAGGTGTTATCTCAAATGTGTTTTAAAACTTCACTGTGTGAGGTAAGGGGAAATTAATGCCAAGAAGCACAAACTCACCCGTGGGCAGTTCCAAAGTCAGATGGACCCAAAGCTGTCTGTGTGGGAGGGGGATGCACTGCAGTGCCCCAACCATCAGGGGACCGACAGCTGCTCGAGTCCTTCTCTGTGGTCTCTTCTTGCAATGAAGCCCTAAAGTGATTGTAGATCATAGGAACATTATGCAAACTGCCATTTGCATAATCATTATGCAAATCGAGATGGATAACCAGCTTTAACCAGACTCAAGATGCTTTCAAGTGCCTTCCTCAGCCGGCTTGTTCATGCACTTCAATCACTTAAAGGAAGGAAAAAAAAGCATTACCAAAACCACTACCCTTTCTTCCTCTTTTGGTTAAACACGTCACTGGGTACAAAGGGAGAGAGGTGGTGTAGGCAGGCACTGCAGTGCCTGTGGGGCCTGATGGGGTCCCTGGAGGGTGTGATATTCATGCAGTGACATAGCAGGGCATTATTAGCCATGAGATTTCTCATTGCCCTGCATCGTGGACCTTGCAGACCATGCCCACTGTGCACCAAGAGTCTTTGGGCAGCTCCTAACCAAGAGCTGCTGTGTGGTTTGGGGGTATTGCTATATGTCCCCAGGCAAAATAGATTGGGAAGAGCTTGCGGTGACCCAGATAAGGTCTTTGATCAAGAGGAGAGCCTGTGTCAGTCTTCTCGGGGAAAGTGTTGATATGTTATGGTGGTCACAAAGACGTCACATATAAATGTTGTTAGTGGCAGCCTGGAGGTGGCTGAACATCTCCCAGTGTGCCTGGTGTGGAGATTGGGTGCCCTGCAGAAACTGGGGGGGCACCCTGAGAGCAGGACCCCAAGGATCTGGGGATTTGGGCTTTAAAATTTGGGGAATAGGTGAAAGCTACTTAAGTGTTGTCAGGTTTTGCTGGCAAATGCTGTTGTCTATGATCTGTAGGGAGAGGGTTCTAGAGCTGCGAGTGGGAAGAGAGTTGAACCTGAGGAGCATTTTGTGCCTCGTAGAACAGCTCAGCCCACCTGAGCTGGTGGTGATCCCCTCCCTACAGGCTGGGGAACACAAGAATCAGAAACCCCACAGCTGCCTGAAGTGGGAGCTGTGATTGGATTGCACTGCCCAATGTGCCACTGCAGTGCTGTGGAGATGGGCTTTTGGAATCCTCAGGAGTGCACAGGTGTGGGGAGGAGGGAAAAAACTAAGGAGGGTGTTAGGGAATGTTAAAGAAGGGATGTGTTACCTAAAAATATAGGTAGCACTTAGAAGAAATCAAAGAAACTAATGGACTATGAATGACCAGAAGGGTCAAAGACAATAAGAAAGCACTTAAATGCATGGGGGAATTTATTTCTGTGTCAAAAAAAAATGGCTGTGTTGTTAGAGACAGATGGTAAAACTGTAAATAGCAGAATGGAAAAGGTAGAAATGCTCCATAGATATTCCAAATACAGAAGAAATGAGGCAGGAGGATGCATTTAGCACCGCGGCTGGCACACAGCCTGCTGTTGTAGGGCAGGTGTTGTGTGTTGGCTATGGGGCACTCGGAGGCAGCTCCCCAAATTGAACGCTATTCGTTGTTATGGGTGCTGGGAAACTGCAGGTCAAGCAGATATGGGTCTTTGTGGCAGGTTTGTGTCTATGACAGGTGACATCTGAGTGGGTTATGATGACTGTGAGATTCTTGGGTTAGATATTAGAAAGA
>PPHD01031042.1:0-10164 GCA_002909625.1 Bambusicola thoracicus | reverse complement strand
ATGTCAAAACCAAAAACCACCCAGACTTTCCCAATGACTTTTCTTCTGTCAGATTTTTGGAAGCCTGTGCTTTTCTGTGTCTGCTCCCCAGGGTAAAACCACTTCAGAGTTCATGCGGGGCCACCCAAAATCTGTGAACGCTGTAGCAGATGTCTGTGCTGTAGCTGTGGTCTGTGCTCAGCATTGCTTCCCTGCAGCCAGCCTGGCTAGGGGGAAGTCTGGTGGCCGTGCACACAGCGCTGCTGAGGTTGGATCCGTGCAGGGCTGCTGGGAACAGCTAGAAGTGGAGTGAACTGTGCTCTGTTGTACCTTGTGGGAAGATGTCAGTTCCTCCCAGCTCACTGAGAGGGATTTGAGGGAAGAATTCATGCCCATGAAGTAGGGGAGCTGTGTCTGCGGTCGCTCTCTGTTCCCTGACTTCAGTTTACCCACACTGCCCGCCTGCTGTAGGATGTGTCCGGGGATTTAAGGAGAACCTTCACACTGCGCCTCTGATGAACACTGAAGTGCAGGCAGGCTCCGTGAGAGAGGGGAATCTGAGGCTTTCTTCTCTCAGCGTGGCCTTTGGGGAAGAGCTGGGGGAGCACTCTTAATCTGTACAGTATCACGCTTTACTATGAGGAAGCTTAATGCAGAATGTCACTAGTGCAAGCCAGCAGAAATGGGCACAAGGTCTGGAAAAGTCCCTGGGCTCACGGAGGTTGCTTTGCTTTGTGTTTCAGAACAAGATCTTCTCCGTCAGGAACTAAACACGCGGTTTTTGGCCTCGCAGAGCGCGGATCGCGGGGCCTCCCTGGGCCCACCGCCGTACCTGAGGACCGAGTTCCACCAGCATCAGCACCAGCACCAGCACACACACCAACACACACACCAGCACACCTTCACGCCTTTCCCTCACGCCATCCCACCCACTGCCATCATGCCGACGCCAGCACCGCCCATGGTGCGTACCCCAGGCAGAAATGTGAGGATAAGTAGAGCACAACTCTATTCTTTATTACGAAAATTTGAGAGTTTGCCAGGTGGTGGGGAAGGAGTGCTGTGCTGCCCAGGTGTGGTTGGGGAGGACAGGACGGGCGGTCCTTTCCCTGTGGCTGTCGTGTGTGAGAGGTGCAGGCGGCGGCGCAGGGGCTGAGGGATGAGGCTGCTGGCCTAAAGGGCGCTCGTGCCTGGGAATCCCTGGTGGTTGGAGTGGTGCACTCTGGTGCCTCCTCCGTCTTCCTGGCTCATAAAGTCCTCGTTATACTTTGAAGGGAGAAAAACCCAAACCAGCTTCACTGGAAGTTCATTTTCTGCATATTTTTCCTCTGTTGGTTGCCAAATAATAGGGAATTAGTCTGTGTTACCAACAGAAATGAAGCAACGAAATAGAAAGTAACTAGTTTGTGCTTTGATCCCTTTGCAGTTTGACAAATACCCTACAAAAGTTGACCCCTTCTACCGTCACAGTGTGAGTTTTATTACTCTGTTTGAAACTGACATCATTGCTTTTCTGTGCTGGGTTGGGATCACCACTCGATCAGTGGCACAGTGTTGAATCTCTCCCTAATCATCACTCCAGGATTTACCATTATCGTTCTTGGTCGCTTTGGCTTTTGAAGGCTTGCATTTTATGGTGCTTGTTTCTGATAAAGATGCAGTATCAGCTTTTCCAATCAAAAGATCTCTTGCTCATACACCATTGGAAGACAGGTTTGCCGTGAAGATGAGACAAGAGGTGACTGTAGCACAAAGCAGTACAGAGCAGTAGTTTCATCACTGTGTTTCAGTGGTGCCAAAAACACTTAAGAATGATATTTTCCCTGAGAAATCTGAAACGAAACGACAAACTATCATACAAACCCTTCAGGGATAGGTAATCTAATAGCTATTCTAATATATCGTATTCTGTTTTATAAAATTTGAAAGCTTGTCTTATCCTTCCCATTTCAAAAGCCTGTCTGACCCACTGGGCTCGCTGTGCTCTGTTTGATGGCAGCGAGACGATGCAGCGATGCAGTAGGCATGCTTATCTCAGAGCTACCAAAAAATGCTGTTTATGGAGATGAACTCATTTTTAATATTAATCGTAAAGCTTCTGCTCTTTAGGTTTAGAATCCATTGATTCATTCACTATTGAAATATGGGTGACATTTCCTTCATCATACCAACAGAGGCAGGTATTTCGTTCATTTGGACAATCTCTAAATCCAGTAGTGATATTTTGATGAGAGAAGGAGTACTGCATCAGCATTCAGAAATTTGCAAAGCGTTTGGCTTCATATGTTGATTTCGCCTGGAAGTGGAACTGGGCGAGAAAGACTGGTTAAGGTGATGGTGTGATGCTTTCTGCTCTCCTGATTAAACGCAGTTCCTGCTCATAACTGATGCCTGTAGCGCATGTGAACAGTCCCATTGATTCCTGACACCTTGTTTAGGTGTACAGTGTGTGAGTGCCTCTGGGATCACACCTGTGGGAGTATGAGGCAAACATTTAAGCCAAGGATAATCACTCAGAAGGGTCACGCTGCTCTTTGCATCACTGTTTGCAAAACTGCACTCTTGTTCATATAGCTTTGTATGGATTGTAAGGACAGATTATCCTGAATGTGGCATGTTGATTCAGGCAAGAACATGGAACTGGGAAATAAGTAAATGAGTTTTGGAGACAGAAAACACATAGGTTGATGTGTAAAATAGGAAACAGTGAAATAGTCGTCAGCTGGATGTTGTTTTCAAACTCACGGTGAATCCTGCAGGTCTCCATATTGCCCCTTTTGAAGTAAGGACTGACTTCCATTTGCTCTCTGTTAGCCAGTGCTCTGAGATGTTGGCCCTGGCACAGGCACAGCAACAGGGCCATGGTGCATTGAGCTTCCCCTGCTTTCCTTGAGGAAAGGTTTGTCCTAATGAAGTTATGGCAAAGTAATCACAGTTGGCGTCTGTTGGATATTTAGCAAGCTAATGCCAAAGACCAACATGATGGCTATAAATTTCATTGCATTAACAGCCTTGCTAAAACTACAGCCAAGTCATGGTAGCCCGGGCATTTCAGTAATCACTCCTAGGATGAATGTGCATTGTGAAGGTAACAGAACTGCTTGCATCAGTTTCCAGAGCAGCCTCTTCTGCTGGCATAAGTGCATACCTGCCAGGGCTTTTCCTCTTCTCCAAATACCCGAAACTTCAGCACATCTGTAGATCCTTTTTTAGGGACGGGTTTCTGCAGTAGTTCTTCACTACGTGTTCAGCTGCATCTGAAGAAAAGCTGACAGTGTTGTTAAAGCCTGTGAGTGAGCTCTGCAGGGGAACAAGGATGTTGGTTGGAGAGTTAAAATCGATGCACGTTAGAAAAGAGAAAGCAGGGGAAGGTCAAATCTAATTAACTCAGCGGTCGTTATAAAAGTAAGAAAAGCATTCCTTATTATTAGTTGTAGATAATAGAATATTAAGCCTCTCTCCATCTTTTGAAATTAGTCCATTACACACAGATTTAATACAGAAGACGCTGGAGGATTCAAACCACATTTTGGTTATTAAGAGGTTACTGTAAAGGAGGACGTGTCTTCTAATGATCTCCCGAATACCCGCAGTTCAGCAGCAGCTCATCTGAAGGTTTTTCTGCATCACTGAGAGGAGCAAGTCCAAATTAAAGAGAAGTGAAAACACCAATAGAAATGCGTTACGAAGGGAGGCTTCGTACCCTGCTTTTGAATAAACAGTCTCTTGGTATCTCTGATGCACTCAAAGAGTTTCACAAAGCACAGACATACACTGAGTTAAATCCATCAGAACTCTGTGACACTGATGTACTGTGGGATGATTCTCTCAGTGTTTGCCCACTCCACGTGTCCAGCTTTTGGCTGTGTCTGTTCAGCTGGCCATTGAGTCCTCTATTCTATCAGAAGCAGCATACAGGAGGTTCATTTTCGATTGGCTGAGTTCAGAGGTGAAATTTTATCAGCCAGAGAGCCCCTTCAGGTGTTTGGCTGGCAGTACCAGTGAGGTGAGCAGCCGTTCCATGCTACATCCCAAGGTTCCCCAGTGAGGACATCTTTGCAATGAGATGCTTTGAATCCCCAACTCCTACCAGAAAGCAGTTCTGTGCGTGATCTCTGCAATTCCTCTGGAATTGTGCAACTTAACTGTGCTACAGTGTAAGGAAAGGATTCACAGCCAGACCACAGAGACCGGATAGGATCTGCTCATGATGGTTTACTTGCTTGTTTCTCATGTGTTTGTCTGCGTTAGCACAGGAAAGCTTTGTTTCTGCTAAGGTGGCTTAGTACAGATACTCTGGGATCACTGAGATCGGTGGAGATTTGCCTCTTTTTATGCCTCTTGGTCTGTCTTTATAAGACCAGTGCCCTCCAGTATTGGGGGGTTCTACTTTGGCCTTTTCTTATGAGTAATCCTTTTTAGCAATTAAGTTCATCTGTCTCTGCTGCTACTGGAAGTGGCAGGATATTCTCTCAGACAGGCTAATGAAGTAAGAATTGTGCATATTTTCCTCATTTCCGATAGAAACCATTAAAATCCTAGCATGCTAATGGGGTTTTAATGATACAATATCCTAGAGCTTGTGCAGGTTTTTTTCCCCCCTCAAACAGTAGCGTTCTCTGCCCTGTTTGGCCGGGCACTGCCTTTTCTCTTGAATCCTTCTGCAAACTGAAACCCTTCAAAATCCCCATCCAATTAAAAACCAGTCATTGCACAACAAAAGCCTCAGCTATGATGGCCCAGTGCGGAGAGGCCAGGTTGCTGGCTGTATGATTTTGGAACTGCTTTTAAGCTCTGAAGTGAACATCATGACATTTGTGAACATCTCATTGACTGCTTTAACTAACATCGTTGCGGCGGGATCACGTCGTCAGTGCTTCTCCGTTTCTCCATGTACCATTTCCCTAACTCTGCAGGAATGCTTTCGCTGTCTCGTCCAGCTGTCCGTCTCTGTTTTGCAGTGCACACGCATTTATGCTCCCCTCTCTTCTTCTGTTTCAGCTGTTTCACTCCTATCCTCCAGCTGTATCAGGTATTCCTCCCATGATCCCTCCAACGGGCCCCTTTGGCTCACTCCAAGGAGCATTCCAACCCAAGGTAGGACGTGTTTCCATCTTACCACTCCGATGCACTGGTTATTTTACATGGAATGGCATGGTTGACTTTAGAAGCGACGCCATTAGTTCTCAGGGTAGTATGCATTAGTGTGAGGTCATGTAATAATCAGGATTTTAAGGAGCAGTGATCATTATTGTTTCCTCATTTCCATAATTATCTCCGAGCTCCGGCACAGCGCGGTACATTGATTCAGCTCCCCACTCCTTTATGATAGCGATGATAGTTAAGTGTGATGAGTTTGTTTCTCTTTTCCTTTGTTTTCATGAAGTCACTCTTGATTTATGAGTGGGAGGAAATCATTTTCTGTAGCCTGTAGTCTTTGCGACTGAAGGCTGAAATCAGGACTGAAATTTCTGCAGAGAAGACACCTTTCTTAAATTGGCCCATCCACTCTAATGACTGAATATGTAAATTGCAGTTCATTAGTGGGATTCTTCATATATATGGTAATCAGTCTGTTAACAACTCTGTTAGTTAATTGTTAGTTATACTGCAGCTGATTTCTTTTTTCTTCATTTTAAGTGAGGAAGATGTTGTCTAAATGTAGTGTTTTTTCCTCCAAAAGACGCATTTTGTTATATTAGCGAATATTTACATTCAAATCAAGGGAAAAGCTTTAATTTTCTCCAGCTAGATGTTGCATTTTCTGACGCTCATGTGGTAATAGTTCATTGTGGGTGCAGTTCAGATCCTTGCACGGTAACGATGTAGATTGCTGATGCTTTGTGTGTGACGGTGAGGGCAGCAGTTTTAGCCAGCTCCAGTGCATTGTTGATAAGCAGCAGAGCTCAGCCTCGGCATCACAGGTGCTGCTTTAGGTGCTGTCTCACACTGCTCAGCTTTGCAAAGGTGAGAGGAATTCCCAGTGCAATACTGCTGTTGCCTCGCATGTTTCAGATCACTTTAACTAGTGGGGAGTTAGTGGGCAAAGTGAGTTTGGAAACTGAGGTGATAGTACATACATCACTACGCGGATTATAGCAGTTATCCATTTTGCTTGAAAGAGCTGATCTTCACAGTATAGGCAGTGTTAATGATGTACTGTTTTTCAGTTTGTGTTTTTGTATGGCTTTT
The DNA here is from genome assembly GCA_002909625.1 of Bambusicola thoracicus. Taxonomy (NCBI): domain Eukaryota; kingdom Metazoa; phylum Chordata; class Aves; order Galliformes; family Phasianidae; genus Bambusicola; species Bambusicola thoracicus. The sequence goes on along the minus strand of PPHD01031042.1, from coordinate 3,993 downwards.
TACTCATAAATGCTCTCTTTCTGTGTTACAATTCTAGACTTCCAATCCTATTGATGTTGCAGCCAGACCTGGAACTGTCCCACATACCCTTCTACAGAAAGATCCACGGGTGTGTAGAAAGTACTACTGTATTTTTCTAAACTAAAGCTATTCCTTGTGAAAATATTGAGCTCTAGGGCTGCCATCTTCTGTATGTCCAAATCAACGTCTGAAACTAAAGCTTAATCTGAGCTACGAGGTCTGTGAGATCAGAGAAGCTGCATGAGGACAGTTTAAACCCTGATCCTTCTGTCCATCACTGGCTAAAGCAAATAGATGCCGTGCAATGCAGAGCTCTTTCCTTGCTGGCACCCCTACAAGGCCGGGGGCAAACTCCAGTTCAGCGTAGAAGCGTACAGACCTCTGTGAGATTTACATTTATATTCTGTAATTGTTTGTAATGTGGGTAGTGACAGTTATTCCCTGGGTTACTGTATTATTGATTGCAGCAGCCAAATGCGGATGCACTGTATTGATCACTCAGTGCCTCCGGATTCTGAGTTGGAGCGCATGTGAACAGCATTTATTGTTTCAGTGCTTCGTCTTCTGGCTTTTTTCTGTTCTTTGCAAATGCCCTCGGGTTGTTTGCTTGTTTGATTGAATATACATTGTTTGCAACGAGGAACATCATGCAGTCCTGCTTTTCGCAGAACTCTCTGACAAAAATCAATGTTGTGGAATTGGGCGGCTTTTAAGCTCTGCGGAGCTATTTTCTTTGGGCTACACCAACTTCCAGTAGTTGGAGTTTGCTCTGAATTAGTGCTATTGTTGAGCTTTATACCAAAAGGACCCACATGTTTTCATGTCTGCTCATTCCACCCAATCGAAAAGATGACTGGAGCCTCCCATCATTAAGTCACTTCGCTTTGTGCTGCCTTTCAGCTGGTAGCGCAGTTTGGATTGTTTCAGGATGATGCCACGCGCCATCACCGAGTCTGCAAAATAGCTCTTCCATCTGTAGATCTCCTTGTACTGAACACAGGGCAGCCGGGCACGCTGGGTGGGAGCAGCCCCCTGATACTGCCCTGTCCATTTCCAGTCTTCTCACAAGCCAAGCAGCTCTGAAAGATTAGAGCAGAAGTTTGCCCAAAGCACATAGCTGTGTTCTTCTTCAGAGCCGTTAAGCAGCCATTTTGGTAGCGTTAAATCAACAAATGAATGCAGATGCCAGAGGACAGAGTGCTCAGTGTGAGGCTTGTTTTGTTGCTTGTCAACACTTAGGTACAACAGCCATGGGGGGAGGGAGGCCAGCTCCAGTACAGAGGCTGAGGACTAATTATTATCTGAAAGGGCTTCATTTGAAAGTAAAATTATAACATTTTAATTTCATCTCTTAATGAAGCAATACAAATTTGTTAATTAGAGCAATTGTTTGAGTGACAGGCATGTAACCAAGCTGTCATTTCTTCTTCACAGTTGACGGATCCGTTCAGGCCCATGTTGAGGGTAAGAAACCTTCTTGTGCTACACTTTGTTGAGCTCATCTCAGTCCCCGCCGGGTTGCAGCAGCACACTCATTAAAAGCAGCGCCGTGCTCCATCGTGGGGATTTTGCACTGTTTGCTGAGCAGTGTGGTCAGCATTATGTGGTCACTCGAGGAAGACAAGCAGTTTTACAGCTAGAAGTTCCCTGTTCTCACACAGCCCCTTACCACAAACAGCAGAGGTTAAATATTGATAATCCTTCTACTGCTGTGGCTCTGAAGGTTCCCTGAGCTGATCCTACAGACTGCCCTGGCAGACATTACTTGCCATGTTAATGCAGGTGGAAGGATTCTGCTTTTTAATGTTTATTGTGCGTTTTGTGTGTTATTCAGTATGGAACTTCCTACCCCAGTATCTTCTTGTGTAGCACACACAGGCAATCCAGTTCAAACACAAAGTTCTTTAGAGATAAGGATCCAAAAGATACAGTCTTACAGTAATCTGAAAGATACTTTTGTTGGTTTTTCAACATACTCAAGGATATACAGACCACATGAGCTCATTAAATCACTAATGCAACCAATTGCTGTGGATAAGCAGAGGACTTGAGTTTAGGTTTGTGTGTGTGAGAGATGGGTTTTATTTTTTACTTTCTTTGTAATTGATTTTTAACTGTTGGCTGATCTACACCTAGATACAGAAGGCAGGCCCTATGCCATAGTTGGTGTAGTGATTCAGTTACTGGTAGGAGCTGCTTTCATTCCTATGATTATTTCTAAATGTGTGCAGGAATCATTATTCATGTGGTTAACTACAGGCCCCTACGTAACAAGATAATGAAAAGTATATCCTTATCAAGTCCCTACCGACATGATGTCCTAGAAATGGACTACTGAATCAATGAAGAAGCCAAGTCATGCTCTCTGCTTCTTTCCTCCCTTCCTCAGCCCCATGATTTAGAGGCATGGTGACAGGAGGGATGCAAAGAGCCAGCTTAAGCCAGTTCACCTTCCCAACCAGAGTGAACCGACTGGCATCCAATTTTGGGGTTATACTGGTGAGCCAAAATGTTGCAGGTACAGACCCACGGTTATAGGAGGGAGTCAGATTGATTTTGAAAACCAGACTGAGATTTTTAAGTGTTTTTATGTGGATCTTTTGGTGGAAAGGCCAGTCTTAGAATAGCAGCACGTTTGGAAACGTACTCGGTGTGCTGTTGTGAAGCAATCCAGCTGTGCAGAGTAGTTGCTAACAGGCGGATAGTTCCAGCAGCACAAGCTGCATTCTCAGCCAGTGGCATCAGAAGATTGCAGGAGAGCAGAAAAACAGAGCGTGGGTTTGTCTGGAGAGGAAGATGACCAGGAGCATTCCTAGGATAAAGCATCACAGGTATTGGAACATTACTAATTCATGCTGTATCCCTCCTGTTTTTTCCAGAAACCTGGGAAGTGGTGCGCTATGCACGTCCACATCGCCTGGCAGATATACCATCACCAACAGAAAGTCAAGGTCAGTCTTTTGGGCACACCTGCATTTCAGATGCATTGCACAGCGCAAAGCTGCGAGTGGGACGATTTGGCTCTTGCTGTTAGCAGCTCTGTACCATGGCTAATGCCTTGTTAACATAACCACAAGTAGCATTGTAGCTGTGTAGCTCCTGCAGATGTTCACTGTAATAAGGAGGAAAGGTTGGTGTCTTTGTTTGGCCTTCTCTTGCAGAAGTCAGGAGCGTGTGCTAGAAAGTGAAATTAACAAGAAGACCCTACCCACTTTGCAGTCTTTGTATGCAACTGAGTTGTATTATATAAGGTAGTGCTATAAGATTATGAAGATGTTGAACAGCTACTAAAATCTACAGCTAATAGAGTTTAAAAATAACCCTTTTAAACAAGGTTGACAGGTTAATTTGCTGCAGTAGACATATCTCTCTTCTCTGCTTCCTTATGTTTCCCCTGCTAGTGATCTTCATTCATCTTCCCATTATCAAAAAAGACAAGATTATAGACCTGGAGAGTTATATCTCCTTTTTTTTTTTCTATTTTATTGAAAAGATATTTTCTTGAAATGAAATTATTGTTCCCATGTTATCTGTGTCCTTTGAATCTTCTTTGATTTGATATTCAAAGAGGTCATACTGCTATATTTATAACCCATGGTAAATGCCATTTTCATACAGCCATTTCTTTTACCTGCTGACTTTGACTGTTTAAAAACAGTGATATTGCTCAGACTGTTGGGCATTATTTGGTTTTTTGAGGCCGTGGATGATGATAATTCCAAAAATAATTGGAAAATGTATTTCACTGTCTCAGTTCAGCCAGAAGACAAGGTATGGTCTGCAGTCATGAAGGCAGAAATACAGGAAACCCCAGGAAAGAAGGCGTGCAGCTGTAGATGCTGTTTGCCTGCCTGTACCTCTGCAGCAAGACACCGTTCAGATGTGTGTAACCTGTCTGCACACCCAGGGGATTCCTGAGACACAGCCCGGGCCAGACAGCAGCCCTGGGCACAGAGGAGTTCTATGCTGTGG
>PPHD01031041.1:0-10164 GCA_002909625.1 Bambusicola thoracicus | reverse complement strand
TTTATTGATGTGCAACAGATTTACAGGACGTTGTTGGAAAAAAATTGTGCAGATATGCAGAATTATACCCCCACTTGCATCCCAAAAAACCCTTCATGGTTAGAAATAAAACCAGTAAGCGTAAAGAAACCAGGCAATATTTCCATTTCTCTCAGTCCAAAGAATTTCACCAGGGTAGTATGTTTTCTAATAAAAATAGGAAACATCTATTTTAACCTTTAGCTGAATTACTTTTGTATCCCTGAAGAACTGAATTCCCCGAATGGATGACTACAAAAGGCAACAGGTGGACTTGTTAGTGGAACAAAGCTGACTCAACATCAGCCTCAAATACAGTGTGCATCCTTGGCTTCAAATTTCAGTTGCTCTATAGCTGTGTAAGTTCACAGTATTCATATAGGTCCTCTCTTTGAAAACAGAGAGTACTCCATCTGCATCGGTGCAGAGTGCTCCTGCTGTTTGAATGTGATAACTGCTTTCAGAAGTGTTTTCTGAAACTCATTCATAACAGAATTTATCTGGAAACTGAGGTGAATCCTCTAAATTCTTTAACTTGATAAATAACGCATTGCCTATTAATAATCAGAATTATTATTTGTAATGCATCTTAATTTTTTTCTTAGTACGAGCTAATACTGCTTCTTCCATTGTAGCAAGCCAAAATTGAGGAAGAGCAACAAAGGTGGACACAGACTGCAGGGGAATCTTCAATTTCAGATGACTCAAAACGTCCACGGATTAAGAAAAGTGCTTATTTCAGTGATGAAGAAGAACTTAGTGATTGAAGTAATAGTGTTTTATATGTGTATGTATAATATATACCGTGTACATTTTGTAAAGTGGTACAAAGTTTTCTGTTATACGGGTTTGTCTTGGTGTTGAAGACATGGAAAGTCATGTTTCAGTTCTCACCCCTCCCCTTGAACGTCGTCTTTTTTGATCTCTCTCCATCTCTCTCCATGTCTCCTCCACAACCCCCCTCTCCTGCCTTAAGGGCAGCTTTTTACAAAACTAGTGTGTTTCTATACTTAAATCCAGATAAATACCTGTGAGAATACTTCTTGCAGGTAGTATCTTGACTGAACCCTGGGAGTAAAATCTTTCATTAAAGGAGTTTTCCTAAGAGGGCTTCCTCTTAGCATCGCTGTTAACACCTCAGATGCTTTATTAGTCTGTTTATTGCCTGTTTGGAAGCAGTGCTTGAGTAGTACTTCCTTGTTACATGATTGTTGCACTAGCTTCTCTGCATGGGGTTGTATTTCAGCTTTAACCGTTGTACTAGTCTTTTAACACTTCATGCAGTAATATAATAAATTATTGTTATATAAGCTTGGTCTGTGAAATCATTTTAGAGTATACTTCTGTTTTCCAGAAGGATATTGAGATGCTGTTCTCCTGTTTTATGTACCATTAGAGTCATTTGTTGAACATCTTTACAGCACTATGTAGTCATATGCAGTACAGGCTTTGTATGAGATGCAGGTTAAAAGTGATGTGGTGATTAGGTCGCTCTTAAAATCAAGTCTCCATGATTAGTATTTTATTTAAGAATAGTAGCTCTGTTGCTCTTTAGTTAAAAATGAGAATAGCTGTATATTTTAAAAGTGGGAGGGTTCAGATGTTTTAATATACTATATATTTGAAGTCTTCTGCTATGGTAAGAGCTTATACTGCACTTCTTTTCCTGACTGCAGTTTGGATGCCTAACACATTAATTATGGTAACGCATTGATTTATAAATGTCGTTGTATCTAGTGTGGTTAACAAGTACTGAGCATAGCTCCATTCTGTCTGTATTCTTAGGTGTCTGAATCTGCTGTGAAAACCCAAAGGCCACAAAGATCCCTTTGTGCCTGAAGATCAGCTTTAATTTGTCCTTGGAACTGTCACGGTCTAAGCAAAGTGTGTTGGCACCTATTTTGCACTGAAAGCTGTTCAAATCTTCTAAATAGGGTATCCTGCTTAAATCTGTGTAGGGTTGTGGTCTTCTTCTCATGACTAAGGCTAAAGAGCCTCATGGAAGCATCAGGATCAGTACAAAGCCCTGCACCAATGATCACTCCCCAAACCACAGACATGTGATGATGGTAATAACCTTTCCATGTCAGCCACTTTCTGTAGTCAGACTTTTCGTTTTTAGGACTCACAATATAAAACACATTTGCACTTTTCACACTTGAAAGAAGAGACCATCTGGTCTCTGTTTCTATTTTCAGCTCTTCCTGTTACTCATCAGGGCTTGGTTTTCTTTCAAATATAGAAAATATAAATCTAAGTATACCATTACATATTTTTGGTTAATGCCAATTTACATTCAGATATGTGACTGACTGTTCCAGCATGTGCAAACAAACCAACCAGAACTACGTACACCCTTTAAGCAAATACACAGCAGCATTCAGATAGTCATCCCAGGGTCTTCTGCTAATAATTTCTAAGAAGTTCAGAAATGAAAATAAGGTAATGAGCTGGAAGGTTTTTCTGCATGAAAAAGCCAAAAAAAAAAACACCAGGGTTTGTCTACTTCTCAAGTATTCTTAAATGCCATTTTCCAAAAAAATTAGAAAACCAAATCATAGCAGAGGACCTGGTTGACACGGTCTATGGCTTTGATTTGGGAATATAGGTTAGAATGGGAAAGGGCCTCCAAAGATCATTTAGTCCAACTGCAACGTTTGGCAGCTTGTAAGCATTAAACAGTCAAAGAAGTGATCAGGCAGCCAATTTCAATGAATTCACTACACTGTGCAGCCTAGTAATGGAACTCATTGCTGTGGGACTTTATTCAGGGTTAGAGGGTCAAAAAGATTAGACTTGTACGTAGAAGGTGATAGTTACTCAAAAATGTTAGCTTAAATGTGATCTCCACTCAGAAATACCCTACATTACTGGCTACCTATGGCTATAAAATATATAGAGAGATTAACAGCCAAGGAGTGCTTCATTCTTACACACTTTTCTGTTTCCTTTTTCCTACTGGAGTCTTGTCAGAAAAAATACAACAAAACTGACCTTTGTTCTGACCTGATGCAGTGCATTTTCAGGATTTCCAGTAGCTGGAGCACATCGTTATATCTTTCTATTCTGCTTCTGCCTCACTACTTTCCCCATAGGATCTGCTTTTGTCAGCACGAAGCAGTAGCTCAGTCCAGGCTATTAGAACTGACCTGGTGTCACTCTTCCGTGCTCTTTTGTTCCAAGCGTAAAGTCACTTAAGGGGCAGATGCCACTGCAAAAGAAACAGATAGAAATGATCCTGCTTCTGTGCAGAGCTGACATCTAGAATTCCTTTCCTTAAATCATATTTAACAAGATTTTTAAATTCTGTTTGGACTTTTATTATTCAATGGTACTTACAGGTTTTGTTTTAGAGTCAGGGTAAGGAAGAGACCACCCAGTCCCTAAAGCGTGACCTAGAGGGACTTTGGAGAAGTGAGATTTTGCACTGTGGTCTCATGTATTATTTGGAGTTTCTATTCTTTGTTGGCAAAAGGATGAAGCATCGCTAGGTGAGGAATTAGGGATACCAGCATTAGGTAATTACTGTTTATTGACACCGAGGGATTTGCTTCTGTTCATGCCCAAGGTCACCTACTTCAAGCAGCATGGCTTCAGTTTTCCATCAGAATCTGATCAGTCTGGATAAGCTAGGGGGAGTGTGTACCAACCTCCTAATTTAGATCAGGCCAATAGGATACCACTTTATAAAACAGGAGTGGTAAAGTGGTTCTTTTGTCGTAGTTCAGGAAGCAGAAAACAGCCGCGGTGGCTGCATGGCTCTGGGCCAGATGGGTGACGCTATGGAGGCATATTATGGAAAGAGAGAAGAATAAAAACTGCCTTGTAAAACACCTTCCTGCCTTCCTGTTGCTGTTAGAAAAGCCACAGCGTTTTGTGGGTGGTTTTTGTTGTTTTTTTCTTTTCCTTTTTCTAGCATACTTTGAAGACGTAGCTTACGCAAGCAAGCTGAATGCTGGTGTTAGAGTGTATGCAGCATGGCTATGATTAGAGAGAACGTGATACAAGTGGCAGACTTCTCCTAACATCAGCAACTGAGATCTTTGTACAAATACCAATTTACTGCATTTTGCCCTTCGTGTTTTCAGAACAGTTTGAAAATTGTTGAAATAATGCATTCTGGGTATTGGAACCTCTTTTTGTCTGTTGAACTGACTCACAGAGTGATGTCCCAAAAGCCACTGGAAGATGACTTTTATCTGTCCTTGGGGAAGAAAGGACCGTGTAAAGGGGGATAAGGATGATTAGCTTAACTGATTATAAATTATATTGCTCAAATTGTGCCTATGCAGCACTTGTTAAACCATTGCAGCGATGAGGCGTTGGAGTAATTCAGTCCATGTCTAGCAGTCTCCCACTATGTTCTTGGTATTTTCAGGTTTCTGCTCTCAGCAGCGCAATAGATGGGGCTGTAAATATAAAGAACTGTGTCTAGCTAAATAGGTGATGTCTGGAACAAATTGTAAACACTTTATCTTTGGCTTCTGGGTCACCACGTTCTCTGGGATAGCCCTTTGTTAGCCTGCAGGGATGGCTTACCATAGCACAAGAGGATGAGCACTGCATGGTCTTTTAGCTGTAGTGTTCTGTTGCAGAAAATACTGAACTGCTTAGAAAAGCTGGATGCAAAGCTTATGTGATACTTAGAAATGGGATTTATTAGGTGCTACTGTGAACATTTAAAGATATTGGTATAGAGACTTCATAGTTTCCAGTTTCTATTCTGTTTGGCATCTGCAGCATCAATAAGGTAATACATATGTCACAATGCCACCATTGCTCTTCTATAAAAATATTTCAGATACACTCTTCCGTATGTGTTACATTAAATAAACTGGCACTGGACAGCTGATTGCTTGTTTTTAGTATAGATTGCAAAACTGATGTTAGGTGTTCTTAAAATGTCCCTGTGAAACAGCTTTGTTTGTCTTGCAGATCATAACAGGGTGAGTTTTTCTCTGTAGCTGTTGAAGGCAATATTAAAAATTCCTGCACTGCACCTCCTTTAGGGAACAAGGTGTAAACTGGAGAGCTGAGTTACTCTCAGGGTAGATGACCTTGTTTCTTCTGGTGTAAGATAGGCAAAAAGCCTAGAAAGGATTAGTCTATATGTAAAAGAAAGGAGTATTTCTGAAGTTGAGGAATAGCACAGGTTTGTGAAATAATGTTCTTTTTTTGTGTGTGCCAGAGCAGCCCTGACCCTGCTGCGCATTCAGACAGATGAGATGTGTGCTTATACATGTATTTAATGGATATAGGTAATCCAGCAACTGGAGTTACAGAAATTGTGGGAAAACGTGAGAAAAGCGCGTGTGAAAAACCTGGTGAGGCAATGTAGGGTACAGTGGCTTGAAGAAATACCACTGCTAATAATATGAGGACTTCGCTGTCTGATTGGTAAGATGCTCCAGAGAAGCAAATGCAGCTCTGAGATGATGTCCGTCAAAGCTAAGAGCCGCAAGCCTGCGTCAAGATGAGCTGATCCATGAAAATTCAATTGTATCAATAGGCAGCTGAAGAAAATTAGAAGGCATCTAAATTTAGATACTGCATCGAGCCTGGTACAGTACAGCAAAGGCTGTCACTTGGCTGCAGAAGTAAAGATGCATTACTGTAACTGTGTGTGATGGCAGAGGGCACGTACGTGTTGTCCCCAGTGAACAGATGCAGCTATAGCAGAAGGAGGGACCCAAAATACAACCAAAATGAATGCGAAGGAAAGTGTGTGTATGCTGTGAATTTCCAAAGCACTGAGAGGTATTTTTAGAGTGAATGGACTGGAACTGCATATATTGCTTCGTGTTTAATTAAAAAATAAGCATGTTACATCTGAAAATGATGAACCTTTCTAGTAGTACAAGCTTGTGGTGACATGCAAATGCTCAAGGAAAGGAGAGAAACGGAAGGAGGATGCGGTTCTGCAAAGGACCTCGCTTGGGATGCCCTTGATGTGTGAATTTGATTAGATGGCAAGGAGCCATCTGCCCATGAAGCCTGGAGCCAGGAGGGTGCATAAAAAATGAAATGACTTAGTAGCATATGGCAGTTAGAAAAGATGAGAACATGCAGTACGTGGACGTGATGGCTTTGAGTTCACGAACCGTGTATTTGGAATGAGTGATTATAGTCCTTGAAATTATGTTCTTTCAAAGAAAGTTTTCAAAAATACAACGGCTAGATTTATTTTCATCTGCTGCAGCACTGCGTGTTGGAGAAGTGTTTTTACTGTGGGAGGCTTTCACAGGAAAAGCTTAAATATGGAAACTCAGTTAATTAAAATCTGGAACACGGTTCTGCAGCAAGGGTGGATCGTCTGAGTCCCGTGCCTGTGGCATCCCAGAGAATGCAGGGCCCCGGGGCATTATCTGTGTTCATATTTAATGTAGCTGAAGCCGCTGGAGAACATCCAGCACCCTGTCCATTTGCTGCACAATGTAGGTCAGGCCCGCGATGGAGTGCGTGAGCTCAGGACAAAGTGGCCCTTTGCAAAACTTCTTTGCTTTTTTTTCCCACCCTTGTGTTTGGTTGGTGGTTTTTTTACTCCATTGCACCCACGCCGTATGCTCGCTAAACTGTGTACATATTGCGCAAGCTACAAGATGTTATTATTACACTTACCATCTTTCTGCTGGCACATTTGGTGTGGTGCTGTTGCTCAGGATTTCATACGCATGCAAGCACTAGGTAGACCTTTGAAATGGGAAGGCTGGTTGGTCTACATGTGCCGGGAGCTCTGCACGCCAATGACTACACCTCCGAGCAAGGGGCAGTCGGTGCTTGTGGGGCTGGGAGGCAGGCAGAGCAATGAGTGGGCCAAATGTCCATCCAGAATGAGCATGTGGCAATTATACTAAATATTTTCAGCTCTCTTTCTGCAGATTCCAGTCTTGGCAGTACTTTAGATCAGGTTTTCTGACGGTTAAATTTAAGTAGCAATCTGGGCTATCTAGGTGTCAGTTCTAACTGCCAAGATTTGATTTCAGTCTTGTGACAGTTAAAAAAGTACAACACTGTGAGAGTTACATGAATGCAAATTGGACTCACTGTGTCTGCATTGTTATCTTCATGCCTTATCTGGTCTTTTGTTGGGACCCATGTCTCTTAGTAGAAATATTTTTCACCTAAGAGTTACTTTTAAATAGATTCTGACTTCAGAAACATAAATGAAGATAGGACAGTGACTTTTTGGAAATAAAGAGAGTGAATTACATTTAGGAGGAGAGGAGGGAGAACTTTTCTCTCAGAGAGTGGTCAGGCACTGCAATGGCCTGCCCAGAGAGGTGGTGGAGTCACCGTCCCTGGCAGTATTCAAGAGGTGTCTGGATGAGGAACTACGAGATATGTTTAGTGGCTTGTGGTAGCAATGGTAATGGGAGGATGGTTGGACTAGACGACCCTGTAGGTCCTTTCCAACCTTGTGATTCTATGATTCCACAATTCAGAAAATAAAAAATACAGAGAACTGGCAGGTGAGACTGAGAATGTTGTTAGGACAGAGATCAGCATCAGAATAAGGGCAAAAGGGAACAAAAGGTCAACCGAAACCCAGCAAACACAGTTGTCTGTAACATCAATTCCCCTCGTAGAGGCTTGTATAGGAAGTGAGCAATGTTATGGATTGCAGTGAAGGTTTTCTTTCCATATTCAACTCAGACCTCAGTTATGTGATTTTCTCAGGTGCTGAAGTTCACAGGATTACAGCAGAGGTGAGTGCATGGGTCAGGGGAGTTTGAAAAACAGACTAAGAATGACTTCCCAATCTTTGGTCATTGTTCTAAGAGCTCTTCAGCCATTACACAACTTCAATGACCTGACGGTGCATCTACAAACCTCTGTCTCTTGAACTCATTTCTCTGCTCTGTTGCCCCTCCTACCCCTGTGGGATTGCTATTTCTAAGAGTTTTCTCCAGTTTTTCCAGTCATCTGGATGGCAAAGTCCTACCTCTATTCACTTCACCACTGACATGACTTACTGAGGATTTTCCCTTCATTCATAACTTGATGTTTGTTTTTCTGGCTGTGATGGAGGTTCCTTCTCTGGATCTCTGACTCTCTCAAATGGACAGGTTTCTGTTCTCTTCTTGGTTTTGTTGTTGTTGTTGTTGTTATTGCTTTCTTTTAAATACACTGATGTCCAATCTGCAGGCTGGTTTCAGGTTGTCTCATTGTACCTATACCATTCAAGTTATCATTCTGTCCAATTGATTTTCCACTTTTCCTATCAGTGACTTAAGTTATAATCTAAATAAGGGTTTAGGCTTACAACTAAAGGAAATTTTATTCATTCAGGTTCTCTCCCCTTCGGTAGGCTGCTAAAAGTGAGAGGTTCAGTTATCTTCTGTCACATTTAGCCCATCCATTTTTTAATTTTTAATGTAGCAGAAAAAAAAGAAGGAAAATGTTCAAAAAATGGGCAGAGGCCTGGCAGCTGAGGTGAGCAACTAATAACGCATGTTCACCCTACATTTTGCTCTAAAATTACTTGTATTAATAAGAATCCAAGAAATCCATTCCAAAATTTGCTGCCTGCAAATATGCCTCTGCCATCTCTGTTTCTCTCTCTCTTCTTGCAGTATAATTGTTGCAGTTCCTTTACATAATGTGAATGAGTTAAATTGAATTCACTAAGATGATTAAAATATATATGGCCGTCATTAACTCAATTATAGCAAAAAACAAGCAATGAATCACACAGGCTAATGTTTGCTGTCATGTTTGATGACATACTTAGGTCTCTGCTGTTGAGCAGTACTGTAATGTTGAGCTGTCATGTTTGATGACTGTATTTCAAATGTTTAGACATTTTTCTTGTGAGAATAGAACTGTAGAATCATAGAATGGCTTGGGTTGGAAGAGACCCCAAGGATCATCAAGTTCCAACCCCCCTGCCGCAGGCAGGGCAATACTCCAGTGTCAGATTTATACTTGCCTCCGGTCTGAGCGATGTGATGTTATTCACTGATAGCTGATTTTAAAAGTCATGTTTATGCCACAGTGTTATGATAGGCAGTACTTTTTGATATTGTTCTCTTGAAAGATTGAATAGCCGTTCCATTGTTTTCTTTGGTCTTTCTTCTTTCTCCTCTCCTTTTTATTGGCACAAAAGTTCACCATGGAAATCTACTGATGGTTAACAGAAAATGCTCGTTCTAGAATCAAAGCTCTATTGATTCTATAAAGAAACAGAAATTCCCCAGCACACTGTTTCCTACATCACTTATTATATTTTACTTCATTTAGAAATAAACCTTAGCTGATTGTCCCTTTTAATTAGAATAAGCCCACGGGCAGATGGTTATTCCATGTTTTGATTCATATCTCTGGAATTACTTACTTGGGTTGTTCCCAAGTGTTCATGTTTCTTACTAGTACTGATATATCTGAATACTGGTTTAGGAAAGCTGCTTTTTGACTCAGAGCAAAGAATCTCAGGAGGGAATGGGGAGACTCAGAGGAGCCTCGGTAGACTGCTATCATTTACATGACAGGAATGATTTGTCAGGAAACAGGCAGGTTGTATGAAGTAAACCAGCCACCTTGCTGAGGAGAAATCCCACATGACCGATCATTCACTCCTGCTGGTTTCCCAGCCTGTTTTTCTCATGCCGAAACTGTGGGTCAGGTTTCGCTTAGTGAAAGTACTATTGATTTTCAAATAGTGTCACAACAGAACTGGAGCAGTAGGAGATGAGAACTCACAGCTCATGGGAAGTAGTCAGAAGCAAAAAAGGGCAGTTCCTTCAAGAAGTCATGATGAAGGCACCATCACAAACTACCCCAAAGTGGGAAGAAATAAGAGCCCAAATTAACTGAACCATGAGCTTTTCAACAGTGTTAAAACAGAAAAAAGAAAAATGGAACCTGGGTAAGCTTGCTGAGTGTATTTAGCACAGTGGGAGAGGGCGAATCATAGAATCATAGAATGGCCTGGGTTGAAAAGGACCACAATGCTCATCCAGTTTCAACCCCCTGCTATGTGCAGGGTTGCCAACCACCAGACCAGGCTGCCCAGAGCCACATCCAGCCTGGCCTTGAATGCCTCCAGGGATGGGGCATCCACAGCCTCCTTGGGCAACCTGTTCCAGTGTGTCACCACCCTCTGGGTGAAAAACTTCCTCCTAATATCTAACCTAAACCTCCCCTGTC
>PPHD01031040.1:0-10165 GCA_002909625.1 Bambusicola thoracicus | reverse complement strand
TGTTTCTCGTTTCTCCTGATGATTCTTTAGACCTCAATCTCCCCAGTGGAAATCCGTCCATTTGCTTATGAAACATCAACATTTTTAAAGGAGACTCTGTGTTCAAATTGTTCAAGGAGTTTCCTTTGAAAACAGCAGCCTTCTGGGGAAAATGTAGTTTATTCTCTCCCGTTGTTCTTCTTCTGTTGTCAATGCTACTTAATTCAGCATAAACAGATGCCTGACAAGTGTGTGGCCCTTATTCCCAAGGCATGTGCTGAAACCAGAGGAGATACCAGTACTTTGTCATGGTTTCTTCCTCCCAATGAGCATTTGCAATGTTATACAGCAGCGAATCTTAACAGCTTCAAAAAAGAAAAAGCATCTCAGAGCAATCCAAGCTAGGGTGGCAGTGTGGTCGACATCATCCTCACTCCTCCTCAGTGGTTTTTTTCCTGACATCCCCATCAGGTTGGCAATGGACAAGGACAAAGAAGGGCACTGCACCCAGACAGCACAGCAAGAAAAGCTGGATCTTTTCTCAGAGCAACCACTGCAGAGCTGGGAACCTGAGCAGATCCCTTTCCATTTGCCAATGAGAAGCAATACATGGAAAAATAAGACAACTCTTGGAAGTGTGTGTTTACCTTACATTTAACTACTCCATCTTTTATGGACTGCACTTTACTAACACTTTACTAAGAAGATAAGTTTTTGCCTCTGTTATATGCCACAGTCCCAGGGCTTGAGAAAGCTAGGATATTCTCCTCAGGAGTCACTTCCTGAACTTCTTGCCTCCCCATGAGCACAGTCACTCTTACCCACTGAGGCAGTCACAGTTTATAATGGCATCCTACTTCTATTTATCCTCAAGTGATCAAAATGGCACTTCAGAAGTGCACAAGACTAGCACACAGAATGAACAGCACAGGTTTAAAGAGACAAAAGAAGCAGAGGTATTGGCACAATACCACCACTCCACCTCATCTCCTGGGCACAGGAAGTATATCCTGTTCGGGTTAGTCGCTTTCAACCATTGCTTGCACCTTCAGATGGTATTCCCAGCATGTCTCTCTTTATGTAGTTTGATTTCATGTTAGGTTTTACCTGAGGCAAAGCCTGAAACATGAAGTGCGCTGGTACAAACTGTTTCAACCCTCATTTCCCAAGACCAGCACTGAAATAACTGCAGCATACACCTCCAATACTTGAAGAAAAAAAGCAAAGCTTTCCAACAGTAGTGCTATTGCAGCAGAAGCTATGCTGACATCAGAAAGCACCAGCATAATCCTGAAGGAAGGGTCTGAAACAACAACTACAGTAAGTCTCGCTGATGTTGGTACACACCCACCAGCTCTCAGAGCCCTAACCACAACCATATGAAGCTGCCAGAGTGCCACCAAGTCACCCACAGTACAACAGAGCAGGTTCTATGTGACTAAGTACCAAGGTTGCTGCCCTGAACACCCATCCTATAGAACTGCCCTTGGCATGGCATCTCTGAGTTGAACAGCTGCATTACAGCAGCAATTGTTCACAGGCTAATTGCCTTCACATCTCCATTAATGTTTGCACTTGTGGGTCTTGGACTACATCAGGGATCCCTGCATCATTCATTGTGCTGCTTGGCTCAACCAGATGAGGCTCACGCAAAACAATAACCCTGGTTTTCTGAGATCCAGGTGCACTTCAGTGTCACATTTCTTAGAGCAGTACTCTGAGCCTGAATTGCTATTACTTCATAGAACTTCAGCATAACAGAAATAAAATTCCCCACTGAAGCACGCAGACTGTTAAATAGCACTCGTCCTTGTTCAACTTAATTCACAAAATCCCAAATCCAGTTTTATAAGCAATTTTAAATGCAGCTGTCAGCCACTGGGCAACATCTGTTGCACACTGCTAAGACCTATGTGTGCAATAGAGGAAGGGAGGCTGTTACTGCTGCTGCCAGCTTTGCAACTGGGTTGGGTTCTCACTTAGAAGTAGGTTTCTGCTCACACAATCACAGAGCATTTGCACAAGTAAAGCCAGTTGTGTCGGTGCAAGACAAAGCCCAACAACCCAGCAATGCACAGACCTTTCACATTTCCACTGCACAACTCCTCATGTAGTTCTCACTACCATAAAAGCAACCGCATGGGATTTAAGCACAGATGTCTCACCCCTCCCCATCCTTAAAATCCAGCTATCAAACTGGCCGAAGTGATTTATAACAAAATTAAGTTGAATAAATCCTTGTTTCCTAACATATTCTACCCTAGTGATGTCAGCAGGTTCAGACAGTCCACGATTCCAAGTTCACAGTGTTCAAAGGGAAAATACGCTCCCATTCATATGCAGATAAAGAAATGAACTCATTTAAACTAATATAAGCTTAATTAGACCCCGTATTAGTAACACTAGTACATCATGACTGTCCTCTTTGGGTGTCCAGGGCTGTCAGACATACTTAGGCTAATGAGCATCATTTGACCTCCTTGACCTCTTTTTCCTTTTTTTTTTTTCCCCCACCCCCAAAAGTGATGAGCCACATTCTATCCTTATGGGCCCTGACAGGGCATGGCACTATTTAACAGCATGGGACCAACAAAACAATGCTGCGGAGAAAGAGGGACAGCAGCAGGGCAAGAATAAGACATAAGACCTAGAGACAGAACAATCCAGAAAGTTAAAAAAGGTACAGAGGGGAAAAAAAATCCTATAGGTCCTCTGATAACAAATACTTATCAGTAGAAAGATGAGCCACAAGAAATGACTTCAAAGAGAGAAGCAGGGTATGACAGAGCATGGTGAGCAGCTGGTACAGCATCATGCCTCATTACCCACCGACAGTAAATGTGCACCGCTCACACCTGGCACCAGTCATTTGGAGCAGAGTTCACAATACACACAGAAGCTGCTACAACCCAATTCTTAAAAAGTACCATTAGCCAAAGATGTGATTTTTCAGTCTCTGAAAGATGGATCAGGAAACAGCTCAAACCAGCGCAGGGAAGAAACCACCTTCTTCAAAGAAAAACCCTTCAAAAGCAGCTGTCCCCCTACATGTGCAGGCAGGGGGCCACCAGGCAGCACACGTGTCACAGATGCATTGCGATGGCTGGGCATAGCAGTTAGCAGATCTCAGTTCTATTCGGAACACACAACTACCCACTCTCCAACAACTCTGGGTGAATCGAGGCCAGGTACAACCAGTGAAGCACCGAAAGCCTGTACATTGCTTAGCTCAGGGAGCCTCACTTGGGGATGCTACAACAGCACAAGTAGTTTTATAGAACGGACACACAGTATCCAACATCCATGTAAATAATATAAAAACTTAAGTCCCAGTTTCAAGCGTCACTTAAACATTTCTCAGCCTTGAGCAGGCTCCATGTGACACCTCCCTGGGCACCAAGATTCCCACAGGGCTACCGCACTTCTTCTGTGGCTGAATGAAAAAGGGAAAGCTGTGTTTTAGTAGCTAAAAAAACATCACCAAGTCCAGTAAGAATAAATAAATACATACCCTGGCACATATCAGTACATACTTTAAATAGCGATAAAGTTTGGGTTTTGCTGCCCTCAATGACCCTTTGTCCTACATTAGCTGCCGAAATCAAAACTGATGTTCTTCTCTGTTCTTTTGGCTTCCAGACAGTTCTGACAGTCCCATTACCATCGCCTTATCTCCTCCTCATGGCTTCTCATCTGGACTAATAATCGGTATTGTTCCTCCTCAACTGTGTTTGCTGTTTTCATTTACCACCAGAAGGCTCTTCAGAAAGATTAAAAACAACTTCCACTCCCATTTGACAGGCACAGTGCTCTGTTTTCCACTGTATTTAGGATGGGAAGAAAAGTATTGATTAATGATTGTCTTCTTATTTTTCAGCTTCTCTCCCAAGAACTGCAAGTCTCATTTGCAACAACAATTAAGCTCATAAGCCCAATTACGAAGTGGCTTCGTGGATTATAGCTCCGTGATTGGAATATCAGAGGCCCAAACGAAACTAGCTACATCCCTGGAAAACAAGTGTTAGCACTATCTTGATGCACATCTGGCACAGTCCTGCCAATCTTAGCCAAGAATACAATATCTACAAATATGCCCATCAGCAGAACACTATCTGTTCAGACCCACAGTTTCTATTCATGCTAACAGTAGTGCCCTAAAGGATTTTAAGTCCACACAATCAATAGCTCTATAAGGCACCTCTGTAAAAAAAATAAGTAAATCACCCAATATTTTCAGACCATCGTTCATTAAGGAGGAAGAAAACTCAAATCGTCAGTCCTCAGAGCTGCATCACAGATACTCTGTGGCCTTCTGCTCTGCGGAGTTCCTCATTTAAAGAGCTGCCCTCATGTCCCCAAAGGGGTAATACCCACATACTACAAGTTTAGGAAACACTCGTGTATTTATTTTTAATCCTAACCCAAGTACCATTAGCAGGATAAAAGAGAGACCACACAGGAAAACTAATTAAGCATCTCTACCCAGACACAGTTGTTTTGTTTGCTTGCTTGTTGTGGGTTTGGCTGGTTTTCTTTTGCTGCTTTGAGTTTATTTGTCTCTGTGTGCAATCCAGCCATTCAAATACAACTGCAAAGGATGTATCAGTCTTTCTTGTGTAGTAATAACATAGGAAGAACAGCACAATAAATGTTTTACTCCCAGAGAACTTACAAGCAGTAAGAAAAGTGAAGTGTGCTTGGCTGAGTTCCAGCATTAAGAAAATGGACCCTTACTAGTTAAACAACACAGCGCCTATAGGCAACAGCGTCCCCGAGAAGCCCTAAACTTGGTTTGAAAGATCTCCTGTTCCATTTCTTTCTCATTCACCAAGACAGATGGGAAGCAAATGTTTCCCAAGAATTATCGTTGCAATACTACTTCCTCAAGACAAAGAAGGAATGGGCTTGCTTTTGGAAACCCACTCTGGTAGATATTCGTGAGCCCTGTTTGGCTGCACAGGGGCATTTCCAGCAGGCAGAAATCCACCGAGAGTCCCCATCTGAGCAGCATCATTTTAACCTGCAACATCTGGCCATTTCAGTCTGCAGGAAATGCAAATGAACTTGGGGGCCATCAACAGCTGCAGTAATATGCTGCCTGACATAGCTTACAGATCTGCCTCCAACTGCAAGATGTGGACTAATTATGTCTGATCAGAACCCACCAGATAAAATTCCAGGGGTCAGAAAGATCTCTGCTCTGCTAAAGCGATGCACACACAAATATCATGTTCATATGCTCACATGCAGTGTTCATTTGCTAAGGGATACCGGGCACAACTCAGCCCTGGCAGAGAGCTCAAGTGTAGTAATGCACTGGAACTAAGAGATCATCATCAAAGCAATATATCTTAATAATCATCTGCTATTAGTCACAAACAAAACATGCTGTTTATCCCAAGCACTCTTTAAGAGCTCCGGAAGGACATTCTCAAGTTATAAAGACAGAACTCTTACAGTCTAACCATCTCCAGAGAGGATTCCCAAAGAGGCACTGAGACGGGAACCCCAAGTTGGTACTGCTTTCTGCTTTCTTTTTTCCTCCCTGTCTCCTGCTCTCTTCATGTCCTATCTCATAGGAGCCAACCTCACCAAGGCAGAAGAGATTTAACCTTGGCACAAGCTACGACAGCCAGCAGCTTTATCTCAGTAAAAGCATTTGTCACCCACAGACTAGCTAGAGGAGAACAGAAATGACCTATGAGCATCAGACAAGTTCTGCTGCTGCCAGAGAATAGCTGCAGTGCAGAAACAGCTATTTTGGTCATGAATTGCGTGTGGACCCCGTGGTTGTTCAGCAACTGAACTGAAAGTGCCAGACAGAAAGAGCCTCATCCTGTCCTTGCTATTATCTCCTGTTGACCCACTCGGCCTGTCTGTCCTGTCTGGTCAGGGGCAGCAGGACTGGGTCCCTGCCACCTAAAATGGGCTCTTTCCTGACTAAGAACAGCCCACAAAGGAGTTCATCTTAATGGCTGGGTTCTGCATGCCAAGAAAGGAGAGGAAATATCCCATTGCATTATACAAATTGTGCTGCTAGTTGTTTGCGTTCACTGGTGTTTCCCTACTGTTTTTCACTTGCACAACTCCACTCTGCATTTAAGCATATATGCACATTTTGTTGAACAACTTACAGCAAACTCTCCAAAACAATGGCAGCAACTGTGATGGAGGGACGGTCTCAATACACCTCTTTAGTTTTCCTGGTGCAGTCCAAGTCAAGGCTAAAGCTCCAGGTGGTGCTTGCACAAATCACCCCCCAGCTGCCTACCGTTAGCACACTTGACCTTTCCCATCAGGTTCAACATAAGAGGTTAGGTTGTCTTCACACATGGTGCAGCAGTAAGACTCCCCCTGCAGCCTCCTCTCTTCTAGACAGGATAGAGCCATAGGTCTCTCAGTCTCTCTTCATTCCTCATCATCTCTTTAATCATCCAAGCAGCCCCCCCCCAGACTCATTCCAGTACATATTATTGTACTTCTTATGCTAGGGAACCTGAAACAGGACACAACATTCCAGATGTGAGCACCCATACTCAGCACTGATGCTAGAGATGATCTGCCCAAGGAGTGGGCTGTTGTAGGTCTCAGATAAAAGCAACGCACATAAGATATGAAAGCACTATAATTCTGCTTTTTATAGAAACTAGAAAGCAGTGTTCCCAAAAGCAGGTGAAATAAATCAACATTTGTTGTCCATCTTTTCTGCCAAACCTCTGCTCGTAACTAACTTTGCAGTGAGACCGCTGCTCCAGTAATTAAGCATTTTGGAAATTCCAGTGTTCCCTCTGTCTTGAAAGCTCACCTGCAGACCTCCTGATGTAGTGTACTATGGATTCACAAAAGCAAGTATTTTAGGGGTACAAGCTCCAGTTCTGAGCTACATCTTAGGGAGTGAAAGCACAGTAGCTTCCAACATCACATCATACTGCTTTTGCAGAATTTCTTGGAGCTACAGTGGAACACCTGGCTTACAGGCCTGTCAGCACTGCCTGCTGGGCTAGGCTATATTTCTCACACAGAAAGGACAACCATTGGAGCTCCCAGCAGAGAGGTTCCCTACCAAAAAAAAGACAAACACAACAAAACTTCCCTAATTGACTAACAAGCTGAGCCTGGGCAAAAGGCAAAATTCTCACCGGGTCCTAAAACCAATATTGAGTCTCTGTGCAGTATCTAAATAGCTAGGGAAGTTGCTCTAGTATCGTGAGATCCTTTCAGCTTAACAGAAGTTTAGAAGACAAACATAGTTCACAATCCTGATCCTTCACATTTTTAAGTGATGGCAACTCTCCTAAACATCTTGAAAACTACCTAAGAATCCCAACAGACCATACCAAACTTCTTACAACAACTGCTTAGAGTTGAGCACACAAACCATGCAGTTGCTACCAGCAAGCATCTGATCTACTGTGTAAGGGCACAACGCAGTCTGCCTACAATACAGTTGAACACATCACTCAACAATTAAAGGCTGGACCAATCCACTTTCTTTGTAAAGCCACACTAGCTTTCCTAAGTCTTTTAACCTCCTTTCCCAAGTTGCCACAGCACTGAAAAAAAAGACCTACTATGAGCTGGTATGCAAGCACTCGCTCTAAATAGAGAACTGAACTTAAACTGCAGGGAATTTTATAAACAAAGCATAATAATTTAATACAAAGCTGGCTTTCCTACACTGTCTACAAAAAAAAACCCAACAAAAACAGCGGTAGCTCCCCAGCCATCACAAGCACTCCACCACCTCCTGAACGGGGGGTTCCCTCCCCAGCAGGCTGCCAGCCCCACCAATCAACATGGATTTACTGAACTAAGATGGGTTGGCATGAGTTAACACTGCATCCAGCACTTTTGGACCAAAGTGCGAGAGAGCCCTCAAACCCAGACAGCTTGGCCAGGAATGGGCACAAATACACACCGTTCAAAAGAAAACAGATGAGAAAAATCTCACTTTGGATTATGCCACAGCTTTACCTATTTGCACCACTCTTCCCCAGGCCAGTCTCAGCTGCCCCACCCAATCCCTGTGCAAACAGCCTACATGAAATTCCCTGATGGTGCAATCCACCTGCTAATGGGCAGAAATCCAGGTCGCAATACCCATTACCCACACAGCTGGCCCTTTCAGTGTCAGGGTCAGCAAAGAGGCCAAGGACTGGATGGTTATACACCTCAAATGGAAGGGGACGTCTCGCTCCCCAGTAATTTATTCAGTTATTTATAGGAAAAGGTATTAATTCACCAAATGTTACGTCTCCATCTTTGGGGCGAGATGAATAATATTGAAATAGCAATTCACAAACAGCTTCTTACAAAAACAGCAAAACAACTGTTAGATCTGTTATTTACAGTGAGTTGTTTCATCACCTTCAAATGCCAGGGTGGAGTCTCCGGGTCTGTCTCTGCAGGGTAACTCAAACGTTGCACTTGTGCTGCACCTTTACTATTCCCATTTCTGTGCTCCCAGGCCTTTTAATCCAGCTTCCAGAAAAGCACAAAAATTTCTTCTCAAAACAAAATCACAAATTACTTCTCCATAGTAAAGGGAGGTATTTGTTTTTCCTCCAGGAAATTCCACTTACTGCACCTGACACTGCTGCTCGTTTGCCAAGCAAACCACTTGTTACTGTAAAGGAGGCTGGAATGGCTTCTTGCAGATCACTCTCCAAATTATTACTTTCCTATAATGAAAGATTCTGAAGATCTCTATGACAGAACAGACCTCACTACAGAACAAATAATACTTCATACACTTCCCAGTTGACATCAGATATTAAAGCAGTTACAAATTGTGTTTTCCTAAAGTTGCGTATTCTTCTTTGTCAGAAAAATACCTCGCCAAGAACAAAACACAAAACCTCCTGACAGGTGGTTTGCAGCGCTACAGCCACCTGATCCAGGAGACAAGCCAGGGCTTTCCTATTTTTAGACATTAAATCAACTTGCACAAAACAGAACTCCTGGCTGTTCTTTTTAACACCACAAAACCCACTGCTCTCGAACACTTATCGTCACGATGACAGCAGAAAAGAGAAAAGGGGAAGAAAACAAGAGGAGGAATTGCAATCTGAACACAATGCTAATGCACAGAAGACAAATGTATAAAGCATCAGAAAAAATTAACTGAGCAGAAAGTTCACATATCCTATCCCTACTAACATAAAAAACAGCTACTGAAGCCATACTCTTTTCATCTCATGAACTGAAATGATGACACTCGAAAGGAGCCCCCTGGCTCAAGATGTAAAGTCGCTTTTATCTTTAAAGGCATCAAGAGATCAGGCCTATGGGCACCAGCTGCACCTCCATCAAGGCCTGCCTACTCTGCTTCAGGTCCCCTGGGACAGTGCTGAGACAGTGTCTTTAGCCTGAGGGCACCTGGAAAGCATGAGCTCACACCCCACACAGCTCCATGCAGCCACCCCACCGGGGTGGTCTTCTGCAGGGAAACATTTTCCTTGGCACTGCATTTAACGGAACACAAAGTGCACAGCAGCAAGCGCCCCAGAGCTGCGTGCAAGCTGGCTTGTGATTTAACAGCACTGCGCACCAAGAAATTCAGAATTTATGTTCATCCCAATTCCCACTGCATTTCACAGAGGTGTGCACAGCTGAACTCCTTGGATCATTTTGAAAACACTAACCTTAAAAATCTGGGCCCCTACATTCATACCTGAAAGCACACAGAAGGCAACAGATCCATTCATGTACAAAATGAACATTTGCTCTCATTTTCTTTGGGGAAATTGGTTCTACATTGCCGGTTCAGTGGGATGGGAAACACACAAACTAACTGCAAAACAGCAGATTTTTTCTTTTGGGGAAAAAAAATGACAGTAACAAAAATCTTTCTTGCAGCATTAATTATAAAAGGAAGAGCTGGAAGCTAACTTCATGCATTTTTGTGTCACATTAAGAAGTCATCATCAGCTGAGACTTTAGGGAGAGAATTTGAAGCTAATCATTTTTGTCCCTCTCTACTAATTGCTGAGGAGGTCTCAGGCCTACTTGCCCCAGTGGAAGCTCAGGGTGAAGCTCATACGTGTGGATGCGACACGCAGAGTGGACACAGCACCAGGCAAGGAGCTTGCTGCTCTCAGAGGGAAGCTGGGTGTCACAGCTGTACCTCAGTGCCACCAGCTGCTTCATCAACTGCACTCACAAGAGAACGTCTTCAGAAAAAAAT
>PPHD01031039.1:0-10165 GCA_002909625.1 Bambusicola thoracicus | reverse complement strand
TGATGGTATTTTGTGTTATGCAAAGTGACCACCCAAAAGATCTTACTATCCCTTTCAAAGAAATAGCAACATTGCAGCCAGACAGAGCACAGGCCAAATTTTTGTTAGGATACAATATGAGAAGTAATTCCACTGAATATTGCAGGAGTTGCACGAGAGCTCAAGAAGGTACAATCTGACTCAGAGCTTTGAAATAAACCTACACTGGGAACTGGCTACTCAAAAAGATAAGCCTACATAACAAATACAGCCTACAATGTTTTCTGTGTAGGATCTCATCAGCCATTAGAATCTTTAAGTATCTTCTTGGTTTTAAGTAACATAAGCAAAGGCATAACTAAATTGTACGATACAGGAAGACTGTCCTTACATGTTAGATTGTCAGAGCACCTTCAAGAAATTCAACTTGTGTCCTGTTGGCCACAGGTGACCCCAAATAGGTATTTGGGAGAAATGCAATCCCACAAGAGTCATAATTTTGCTAAAACCAGTCCTTGGCTTGGACATGACTCTAATAGTTGCCTTTTTTAGAAGTAATTTTGTTACATGATGAGGCAGATTTGTGAAACAACAGCTAAAATATAACTCAGCAAGTTCTTTGTCTTTTCTTTCTTTTATTATTTTCTGTGATGACTATCAGTTATCATCCATGCCCATCTGGAGCCAGCGGTCTGTATGAAGCCGTGGCCCCATCTCCCAGCAGCTTCCACCCTGAGCCAATGGGAAGGATGAACAAGACTTAGGTCTGCCTTTGGCTAATTTCCTTGAGTTAACAATTCCAGTCATTAGATTTTTTTAACCTTCCAAATACCAGAAAATGAAGGTGTGGGGCTCAGATTTCCACTGGGTAGCAGAACAGAGACATACTTCTTGATATCACGTTCAGAAACATCCCCAGAAAGTCCTGAACAGGAAGCAATCTCTCTCAGTCAGACCATGTCTGAAGCTTAGTAAATCTCACCTTTCTACATCTCTGCACCGGGAAATCACCTGAAAAAACACTTTTTTTCACATCTCCCCTCAGTAAGCCAATAGTAGCCCTTCTCCCTTAACGATTTCAGATCAGAAGAAACAGCATTACTATTGGTTGATTAAATAATATCAAAATAATGCAAAATACCATCAGATAAGCTGACTTCTAAATTTCTAACTCACTGCATTGGACAGCTCAAGAAGTGGTTCCTAAATTAAGGGCTGCAGCCCCAGCAGGTGTCGGGTTGGTACATTTATGTGTGGGATCTCAGAACAAGGTTGAGAGTTGGACTAGATGATCATAGTGGTCTTTTCCAACCTTAACAATTCCATGATTCTAAGGGAAATTGTCCTCCCTTTGCTGGTAGGATGGGGTCATGAGGTCGTCTGGGAGGCCCTCGGCTAGAATGAGGGTGGTGATGGAGTAAGGTTTGGGAACAGCGTGTTAAGGGCACAGTGCAGCTTTTAAAACATAGCAAGCTGAGAAATGGAAGCATCTTTGAAATTACCAGCAGGAAATAAATCAACAGATAATTTAGAGACAAGATTGAGCAATGTCCTTGTAAATCCCAGAGCCAAAAAAAGTATTGTAACTTCGCAATGTAGAGCTAAATCTAGTGCAAAAAAAAAAAAAAAAGGGAGTCGGTTTTGGATAATTCAGAAAGGCACTGTGGTCATGATGAAGGCTCTGCAGAGCAGTGTCAGCAGACAAGATCAGCATGGGAAAGAGCAAAGCAGGAGCAGATGAACATAGTCAGGTTAGATGCTGAGGCTGGTGAGGGAACTGAGAGAAAACATAAAAACTATTGTTTTGATATATAATCACTCCTTCCTGGATCTGGTGGTTGCCTTTACCCTTCAGTTTATTTTATTTTATTTTATTATTCCAGTCTCTATTGGTTGGAGGTAGAATGAAAATCTCGGGGCAGAAACAAAATCAGCTTTGTCTCTTAGCTCCACTGAAGCAGCCACCTCTGCAGCAGAATGCCAGATTCCTTACACTTGCAAATCAAACTCTGTCTTTACCTTCAGGTTATTCCATGGGGGGAAAAAAAAAAAAAAAAAAAAAAAATCTGCAGGAAAACTGCATGTTCAACATATAAATTAAGAACATTAAAATCTGACCTTGGATATTCCTGTCCCCAGATGCATTTAAAGTCAGTTTGCCTTGGGATGGGAGTAGACAATTGTCTTGATACAAGCAGAATATACCTCTGCACTGGCGGTGAGAAATCCCAACCACACTAAATACCTTGAAGAATATAAAGAGCAGCAGAACTACCCCAAGAAATAACAACTAGGCTTTTCAGATTGGTCTGGTATTCCTATATCTGTTGCTGATAGTAGAATCAGGCTGTGTCTGCAGTAATAGTACTGTAAAGAGTAAATGTAAGTGTATTTTGGCATAGCTGAATTCTGCAGGAAGCATTCTAACTTTCCTGGCTTCCAAATGCTTAATGCCCTTCTAGTGTTAATATTCTGCCTGTGAAAAAGAAGATCTCTAGCCTAAAAAGAATCTTTAATCAATAAAATAGAGATAGACTTACTAAAAGAGAGGACATTACTGACCCTACTGTAATAAAAAACATTTTACCATTTTGTTCGACCAAGCCTAGATCTTAGTCACGAGCATTTAGGAAATGGGTAAACTAGAGTGCGCAAAACCTTTGGGTGCACAAAACCTTTGGGTGCAAGTGCTATTTGGGGACAAAGTAGGTGTTCACTGCAAGCACATGAGATATAGCAGTGTCCAGAAGACCATTTCTCATCTGGACATATGTTTGTGCACACAAGGAGGCTGGGATCCACTTTGGGCAAAGAGGTTTTGGCTGATTTAGCAAGTAAGCGGTGATGGGCATGTGGGCGTGTGTGTTGTGTGTATCCCTTCCAAAATGACACGCTTCACCCAGCACTGGAGTGCTCCTAAGACTAACCCCACTATAGCGCCTTGATCGACTCTGGCATGTGCAAATGGAGTGTGGCTCCCCAGAAAGTATTGTCTTCCTGCCAACTCCATTTCAACCCTTTCCCTCATCAGAGAGGAGACGATAACTACTGTGGTGAAGAGCCCAAGGCAAAGGGGAAGGGTTTCTCCTGCCCGTTCTTCTTCAGGGCATTCACCTTCCCGCTCCCCAAGAGCAGAGCCAACTCCAGAGCCAGTTTTTGTCTCAAAGATCAGGCAGCCTGTCCACAGGCATGAGCAAGAGGCGACCTCGAAGTCTGCTGTCCCCATGCTTTATGTCACAGAGCCAGAGGACAGGCAAGGAGCAGCAGCAAGAGAGATCACCGTGGAGACCAAGATGGAAGAGCAGAAGCCCAAATGGGTTGAAGTGGAAGAAATAATTGAATTCAAGGTGAAAAAATCACCAAAGCCTGCAAGGAAAAGAGGATCTTCCCCAGTAAAACAAGAAAAAGATGACTCAGGGGTGTTGACATTCACTTTTCCCAGCTCGAGGCCAACGCGTTCCCCGGAAGATGATCCAAATACAAACAATTCCAACAATAAATTGGTGGAACAGTCAAAATCTTCTTTGCCCCAAGAAAGTCTCTCTGAAGTCAATATCCAGCCTCTGGTATATGCAACAGATCAGGAAGGACCTCAAGGCAGCAACGAAGACAGAAGCTCCCCATGTGAGTCGGAACAGCTTGGAAATAATTCTTGTACTGATTGTGGATCTGAAGGAAAGAGCTGCCCGCAGGAAACAAGTGAGCACTGTGGGGCAAGGGTTGCTTCCCCACTGCTTGCCTGTGGGGGTGAGCCTTTGAGCTTCAGGTTTGAGACGGCTGCGGCAGATGAGCAGGGACTTCTCTTCTCATCGGTGAGGCCAGAGGTTGAAGAAGTGGATGAGTTTGACACATCTTGGCCTGTTGAAGAGGGGATGCCTCAAGTGGTTGAAGATGTCCTTCCAGAAGAGGAGAATGTCATTATAATTGATGAACCGGAGGAACTACAGGCAGAAGACATCAGCACCCGGAACCTCAAAATTTTAACTCACAACGGCAAAATGTTGACTTTGGAGGATCTTGAAGATTACGTTCCAGGAGAAGGCGAGACCTACGGGTGCGACGATAAGAACCAAAGAACAGACAAACCCTGCGAGATCTCCGTGCTCCAGGCAGAGATCAGTGAGCCTACCATCGGAAAGCCGGTGCTGCTGAACCTGGGGAGACCCATGGTTTCCGAGCCCAGACAGAGATTTTTCAGCACGTTGGAGGAGCACATTCCAGGGAGCGTGTTCGTCTCGACGTCTCGAGTAACTGGTGTGCAGTCCGTAGGCTCTTCCAACATCTCCATCCATGTGAGTGATGCCTGCATGGAGGTGAAGCCCGGGGTGCATGCGGCAGCTTCCTCTGCTCCCTCCTTCACTGTGAAACCATCTTTCTGCACTGAAGTCCAACTCTCATCAGACAACGGGCAGTCGAGCTTTAAAACTGAAGTTTCCACGAGAACCCTCAGCTATGGGACTGTTGGTGAGCCCGTCACGTTGCACATCAGCACAGAAGACCTCTCCCAAAGCTGAGCAGAGACAAGCATAATTTCCAGTGCAAGAGGAAGCAGTGTTTTAGAACAACAACAGCAACAACAAAACCAACAAATGATCACAATTTTTGTGGGTGAGGGGAATTGGTGGGAATGATGACAAGGCAATGTGTACAAGGGAAAATCTTTGAGTAAAATATATTTAACTATGAGCTTTTCCAGTCTTAAAGGGAACACGTCTGTCAGATCAGTTTGTAATTGTAAAAGCTTTGATCGAGGTGAACATAAATCATTCCATAGGGGAGCTGCGGGGGTAGGCTTAGGAAAAGCCTGATTCTCCTACCTGTGACACAGATACACATGGATAAGTGCTTTCTTTGTTCACGAACTTAAGAATTACTTCAAGTGCCAACCTGTAAATGATAGCATGGCAAGGAGGCGAAAGAATCGACGCTTTCCAGCATCCTCCAGCAGCAGCACGGGAGGACTGTTCCCTGCTAAAGCCATCTCCTGTCACTGCGTGCACCAAAGGTCATGAAGCTCCACACTGCTTTGACTCTACACTTCCGACACCACTTAGCTCCATCAAAAATGTCTTCCTAAACCTTTCAGCGTGCACAGTCTGGTTAAATTATTATGAATTTCTGATAGA
The DNA here is from genome assembly GCA_002909625.1 of Bambusicola thoracicus. Taxonomy (NCBI): domain Eukaryota; kingdom Metazoa; phylum Chordata; class Aves; order Galliformes; family Phasianidae; genus Bambusicola; species Bambusicola thoracicus. The sequence continues at coordinate 5,060 of PPHD01031039.1, read as the reverse complement.
GGAAATATTGCATTTACACGGAACGCAGAGGGCTGCTCAGACCTTCCAGCTGAAATCCTGACTTTGCTGAAGTCGGTGGTCCCAGCGGCTCTGACTTGAGGAAGCCAAGGATTTCATTGCTCTCTTCCACCTTAAGAAAAACTACAGAAAAGACCATTTTTAACAATGCCTGCTATTTTCAAGTCCACAGTAGGTGTAGGTTTCATTTTTCTGCATACTGGCCTAGTGGGTTTATAAACCATATGTTCTAAAATATAGGTTCACTTAAAGTGCAGCAGAAGATTAAAGAGCTGCACAGAAGGACTTCTGCAACTATAATGAGATGTTAACACATACAAAGAACCACAAATGTGGTCTTTGTCAATATATATTACTGCAAAAATAATCTGGTATATTTGGTCTCCTGTTTGCGCCAGTGGTGAAAGTTTGCTGTTTATGATGAATGTCTCCTGATGTGCTGAAAGGAATTCACCACAGAGCTGCAGCAAAGTGACAGGAGCACAAAAAAAAAAAAGAGGGGAAAAAAAAGAACAAAACCAAAGAAAAACCACAAACAAATCTTTACTACAAATGCCTGGTTGAAAAATACATTTATTTGTAATAAACTGGGGTGCTTGGCAGCACTGCCAGTTACAACTGCTTTGTGTTACTGAAATGTTGGATCACATTGCAGAGGTCACCCTGCTGCTTTCTGATGAGTTTCTCTGCAGCTTTGCAGACAGATTGCTGCTTGTGAGGCTCAGATGCAGTGGGCATGGCCCATTGCTGATGGATATTGCGGAGAGCTTCAACACATTGCTCAGCCCTGGAAAGAAATTATCTGAAAGGCCCAAACAGTGGTCCCAGTTGAAGTCAGCTGGAATTTGTCATTGATCTCAGTAGGACCAAGCACTGGCCCTCTCTATCCGATGGAGGTGTAGAGTGAAGAATCTCAACACCTTATCCCTGCTGAGTTGCGTGGCCATGCTGTAATAGGAAATGTTTTCATTTAGATGGAATAGGGAAACCAGAAATGGTCTCAGATGCAGCCTTTTAGCTGGCATGAATAGAGAGGATTAGTGAGCTATTGCCTTGGAAATGTTGGCGTGTGATGCTCTGTCTCAGTGTTTCCCAACTAGGTAATATTGTGAAGCTTGTTCTGGAGTCCAGGCCATATTCCTGCAAACAGGGACTGAATTTACAAGAGGTGCTTGTAGAAAAGAATGCATTCTTTTTTCTTCTGTGGCTGAACCTTGATCATGTGGTGACAAAAATGAACGCATTTCTCAGCCTTTTGCTTTTCAAGATCCCAACAGGATATCTTGTGTAATACCATGTGCACTACCCTCAAGATAGAGGGCACTTTCCTAGTGATTACATGCGGTGAAAGAAATGAAACCTCTTTTGTGTTACTCTCCTGTTTTTGATAAGAGCTCCTTGGTTTATACAGTTTGTTTTATAAGTAAGCAATATAATCTGTGCTTCGTTCATATACTGCGCTCTGCGTTGGAAAGCAACAAACATACAACAGGGAAATCCTTCTGAAAGTGTTTTTGTATCAGGCCTGATTTTGATCTCAGCTCTTCAAGTATCTATCCAGAATAACTCCGCAGCAATAAGTGGATTTCTTTTGGGTTATGGTTGGACTGGATGATCTTGGAGGTCTTTCCCAACCTCTGTGATTTATATAGGCGCTGCTGAGAAAGGAATTTGCTATATAGTGGCCTTTTAAAGCATACTCTTACCCAAAAGATAGTAAAGAACTGTGAAGAGATGTGGAGGTTCTATCTGATGTAGTTGATGCTCAGGTATATGTATATTTTTAAAGAAGCTGGAAAACTACAGTTCCGATGGTCTTAGAAAAAATATATATTCATTAGCTCAAAGCAATTAACATCTGCTTACACTTTCATTTGAAATCTAAGCAAAAGAAAATCAATCAAAACGAGTGTCTGAACTCTTCTGTGGAGCTCTGTTCACAAAATGAAAGGTTTCTGAGCAGTCCGTTATATACACATTCAAAATATTTTCCTAGAGATTAAAAACGATGCTTGTAAGTGATTAAACTGTGTAGATAACTAATGAGACGTGTGGGGGTGTATTTCTTGTAGACAAAAACATGCAGCTCTTTTAAAAAAAATAATACAAGAAATGTTTTACCATAATTCCTGCAGGTAAATGGGTATTAATAAAGTGGAAACTTCAGTTTGCTTGAGATTAAAAAAACCAACAAAAAACCAAGAAATGCAAGATGCACTGTTAGATGCTGAGTTGATATCAATAAATGTCTTGCATCGGCTGTCTCTAAACTTTCTGGGTTTCTGTGTTCTTCTCTGCTCTCTGCACCTGAGACTCCATCATCTCATCACCTTCTCCCCTCAACTTAAGCAGGAATGTATCTGCAGCCCAAGGACAGTAATGCATTCAGGACCTGGCTGCCATTTTTATAGGCAGTTCCAGAAGACTTGAAATAGAAGAACCTCTTTTGATGGACACTTCCCAGTCAGCTGTAGGAGAGAATAATTTTGAACAGTTCTTGCCTACTTGGGTCCCTCGACCTCAGTAGTCCATAACGAGCTTATTACCATATTTGACCACAATGCCACAAATCCAAGTTAAACTGAGTTATATTTTCTCCTTGATAGATAGTAAAAGTGTTTCATGCCTTTTCAAACAGATTTCTTGTTGGCAGCTGCCCAGCTGGTAGGGCAGCACTGGCTGATGGCAATCACAACAGGAACTCCAGGAAATCCAAGTCTTTAAAGATCTTTCCACCCAGCCCATTGCTAATGGACACCAATGGGGCAGTTTGGGAAAGATGCTGTGAGCAAAACTTGCTTTTCTCATCAACAGCCCCAGAACAGAAATATCACGTCTCCATCATCATGGAGAGGACACTGAAAACAGAATAAAATCTAGATGCCCTGGAGGCATTCAAGGCCATGTTGGATGGGGCCCTGGGCAGGCTGATCTATTCGTTGGCAACCATGCCCATGGCAGAAAAGTTGGAACTAGGTGAACTTTTAGGTCCCTGCCAAACCAAGCCATCCAATGATACTATGTCTAGAGAGGGGGCTGACCCAAACAAGTTTTCCTGCTAAGCTCAATCATGGGAATTTACTTTCTCAAGGCTGAGAAAGAAGCGGAATTGAAACAGAGCTGCAGGGTGCGCTGTATGCGAATGGCATGAACTGAGTCAGAAGCATCTGTGTGCAAGTACTCTTACTTTTTCCTTTCAGCACGCTCCCAATTGCTCTCCTTGCATTTTGGCCCATAGGCTTGCAGAACTGCGCCCATTGGCACTTAGCACCACACATAAGGCTGCTCCCTACTGGGACACAGTTCCTGGTACGGCTGGGAGTCATTTTTTTCTGCTCCAAGAATACAGTCGGATTTATTTTTTCTTCTACTCATGGAAAACACATTTTTATACACATGGGAAGTATGTTTAAAATAATAAAGACTTGGGCAAACAGAATGGGGTGTATAAAGCAGAGCTTTTTAGCCAGATTTATCATGGACTGCGTGTTTATTCAAGTTTGTACTCTCTGTGACTGTGATGAATAGTTGTAACCTGACGTGGCTTTGTCTTTCTTTGATGGGTGTTTTAGTATCCTTAGATATCTTCTGCCCCTTTGTTGTGCCTCATTAAGATTTGTGGAAGGAGTGCTGAGCAGGAGATTGGATAAGATCAGCTCCTGAGGTCCTTTCCCATCTGGTTCACCTAATACCCCTACCTTGGCCTACTTTCTGCCGTGCTGACTGCGGATGAGCGTGTGCAATTTGTCTCCTGGGTGTCTGTTCTGCAGTGATGTGCTCGAGAACCCATTTTTGTTCTGAAAGCTTTGTCATCTCCCTTCCTTCAAGACTGTCATTTCTTGAGGCAGGAGTTACATCTTCCTCTACAGCGCTTCTCTGTGCACTGAGTAGTGTTGTATACACAAATGACCTTGCCTTTAGAGCTGGCTTGCAAAAGCACTGTCAAGTGCAAATTTAAAAGTTTCAGGCGTCAAGCAAACCTAAATACCACAAAGTAGGACAGATACGTTCTCCTGCAAGCAGTAGCTTCAGGGCCTTCTATGCCATCCTTCCTTGCAGGCTCAGGAAGCAGCAACCCTTCTTCAAGGGGCACTGCTGAGTCTGGTAAGTGCTCACTCCTCCTTTCCCTTCTCTGAGATAACAACGTCCTCCTTGCACGTAGTCTCTATGGGTGCAATGCGTCACCACTGGTTTTGTTTCACTGACCTCAATGGAAGTATATCTGCCCAACCAGACAACATGGAGTTGAGCCAGGAAACAAATCCTTCTTTCCACTGTCTGGGAGTGTCCTTGTCCTGGTGGGATGTATGTGTCCGAAGTCTGTGTGCCTGTCTCCTTATTGTGAGCTCTAGGAGAGGGGGAAGGACGTGATGACAGATGTTCCATCTGACTGCAATGGGTTGCATGCTGCCACTGTTTTCTTTTTGCGCCAAAGAGAGAAAAGCTGTTCTTCTTGTCTGTAGGAAAACCATCCCCACAGTCAGAGCTGGAGACCTCTGTCCAGGCCTCCCTGCGGCGTGCTGATAAGGAGATCAAGACAGCTCTGAAAAAGCTCGTGGACTCGGCGTCGCTGCTTGTGACTCTTCCCCCGGACACACGAGGAGGCGACCATGGAGCAGTTGGGCCTCTGCTGCTTCACGAAGCCAGCACCCAAACCCAGGCTGCTGGGGGGCAGGGTAGGTCTGGAACGAGACTGGAAGATAGTGCATGGAGACTGATAGAGACAAAAAAGGTTGAACACAATTTCTTCCCCCCTGCGGTTGTGTGCTTCATTCTTTTGAACAGTTATGGGTTGAAAGAGGACATGCAGAGCCAATGAAACATGGGGCTGTGGGATGGGGTTCGGTTGGGCACAGCTTTAGGGCAGAGCTTCCTGGAAACAGGAGCTGGAAGGCTGTCTGAAGCAGATTTTGGTTCATCAACTGCCCAAAGTGAAGAAGGAGAGGATTTTTTCTACATATAGACTTAACCTTTTTTTTTTTTTCCTTTTTTCCTCCCTTTTTTCCTTTTTCTTTTTTTTTTCCTTTCCCCCTTTTTTTTTT
>PPHD01031038.1:0-10165 GCA_002909625.1 Bambusicola thoracicus | reverse complement strand
CTTTTTTTGCGTGTGTGGTTTTTTTTTGCCACCCTATAATTAGATATAAGACTGATAATCAACAATAAGAAATACAATAGATTATGAGGTCCTTCCAGAGACATCTTGGTTGTTTCTTTCTAGAAATGAAAATACAATGTGAAAGTTTAAAATAGTTTAACAGTAAGTGATAAAAAGTCAAAGAAAACAAGGACTTCTCTTTTAAGATATTGTAGTGATCTAACTTTCACAGGGCAAAGTAGAATTAAATAACATTTGTGGGTGGTTTTTTTTTTTTTTTGAAGTATTTAGTTTTCTGAAAATAAAATTAAATTCTTGAATGTGTTTTTGAAACTGTGCTTGTCTCACATACTGAAATCACATAAAAGGGCATCTTCTCTTTCAACATCCAGTATCAGAGCCAATAAAGTATTCACATTCTGAATAGCTATGCTCCATAAGTAGAACCCCACTCTTCAAGGTTAATATCTCACAAAAGAACTTCCCAATCTAATTATGATTTCTCCTTCTGGATGGTTTGGAGATGATAAATTCAAAACTTATCTTCTTATGTACTGTGACTAAAAGCTGCAGCAAAACATGCATGTGCTCATATGAAAGTGTTACCTACTAAGGCATATACATTCATGCATATCAGGAATAGCCTGAAAAGAGAGATGTAAAAGCACAGACATAATTACACGACTGTATGGCAAACAGGTATACAGGCGTTGGATCGAAGAGATTATCCCATTACAAAGCAGAAATGAAATAAAGATTTTACCTATGTCCTGGGCTCGCAGAAAAGCTCATCCTGGGGAGTCAGCCCTTTAATGGGGTCTAGGAGGGGTGCAGCCAGGCTCCACCCCCTTCCGGTCACTCAGGTGAAACTGCATTCACCTGTGCCCCTGCAGCTGATTCAGCACTCGCCTCAGGTGGTCAATCAGAGGTTCAGGCCATGATTCAACAGTTCTCATACAAATGACATATCTACAAACATGAGAAGGATTTCAGTCACTGTGTACTGCATAGGCCAAACATCTCAGCAACTCAGGTAGAAAGAAATGAAGAAACAGTGCAGTGAAGGAGTTGTTTAATGCATTCTGACTGACATGAGGAACCAGAACTACTCTTATTAACATCTCATTTTGTGTTTTTTTTCTTTTTTAATTATTTGTTAATTTGATTTTCCAGGTAAGGAAACTTAAGAGTTTTCCCACAGAATAATAACAAAGCAAATACTGTATTTATTTACTCTTTTAAGACAAGATATGAGGCCTTGCCCTCCTTTAATCCAAAAGACACATTCCTTTTTTACAGCAGTAAGCCATGGTAACTATTATATATCTGTACTGATTAGAAGCCACCTCACTGTAAAACTACATAATGACAATTTTATCAGAATTAAAACCTTCTATATCTTCCTCTGCCCTTGGCTTACAGCAGAGCCTGTGAGGTGTTGCAGATGCACACAGAAGTCTCAAAATAATGTCTCTGTTAAATGGAATTCTAAAGAGAGTTCATCAGGAATGTTTAGAAATTAATCCATATGATAAGCCTGTGAATATGTTTACCATTCAAACATTAATAAATACATTAAACAGATGATGGTAAATTGCAGCAACTGTTAAATACTTTTGTAAACAGAGAACGGAGCAAGCAGTGGAGGGAGAAAGACTCCACATTTATGGTGGGAAGACAATCTTTTCCTTATATACTTTCAGCTGAAAAGAAGGTTTTGAAAGTTACTGTACTAGAATTTGTTTTCATTCTCTCAGCTCTCCCATGTGAGACTGGAAAAGAAGCCAAAGAAGTATTCTTCAGCAGTTCAGTATTTACACAACATAAGCATTTTCATGTCCTCTTCTCCTCAGAAGTAGTTCAGATGTTCCAGATTCTAAATAAAAAAAGCATAGACTAAGAAAACACTTGCTATGACTTTCTGAGTTTTTGCAAGACTTATCTTTTATTATTATTTCTTCTTTGCCCTGTTTTAATTCTTTTCAGTATGGAGGTGTTAATATTTGAATGTATTTTATAGTGCTCTTTACTTAGGACAATGACAATTGCAGCTGCCTGAACATTAGTATTACTACTGCCCTTAAGTAAGCTCCTCCCAAACATAAATATTTGAATATTGCCATGGTTTTATGTGATAATGGGAATCACGGATGCATGTCATTCTACCAGCACTTTGAGGTTTTCCTCAGGATGTTTCCATTACACCATTAAAAAAAAAAACAAAAAAACAGTATATACAAAATTGTCTGGTATGGTAAAGACATCTAAGTAACAAGGAAACATAAATACCACCTATTTCCAAATTTATACACATTTAAACTTCACAAGCTAAAAATGCAGATCTCAACAAAATGAATTCTACTTAGATCTTCCTGAATTATTTCCCTTTAAAGTACTGCTGCTCTCTTACAGTTTCTGTATCATACATGTCACTTAAAAACAACAACAAAAAAAAAGACAGAAAGCTAGTTACCTCTTATCACAAGCTGCAGCTATATTGTTGATCCTTTGCAACCCCAGCAGAAGTGTTTGAAATTCTTATTGTTCACAGAAAACATCTCTGAAAAAGTCCATATTTTGTTCGGGGAAATGCTGTTTTTTGTTAACACATAAGAGAAAAACTGACCTTTTCCCTTAAAAACTGAGTGAGAGATTAAGTATTTTCTTTTCCTGGTAAATTCTATGCTTTAAGCAGTGCTGAAAGAGGCAATTTTGATACTTCAGGGTGGTGGTAGCAGTGTTTGATGCACAGCTGAGACCAATCGACCACTTGGCCTCAGCTGCCTTTGCTGTCAGTCCCAGGGCATTGCCTTGCCTCTTGGGCTTTGCTGTTGAATCATCTAGGGCTTCTTCTTGAGAGAAACAGAGACTGAAAAAGGCACCAGAACATCCATCAAAATCCTGTTGGTGGTCTTAGAAAACAAAGAAAGAAAGAAACTCTCAAAACGCTGCTCTGGCGATGATGCCATTTGGTGCATGCAAAAAGATGAAAGAATTGCCCTCTGCTTGAATACGTGAACACCAGCAGTGTGGGCAACACAGAGAGAGAGGAAGAAAATCAGCCCTGTTCTCTCAGAGGAATTCTTCCTGAGATTTGTAGACCTTTTCAGCACAAGGAAAATGGATTTTTGCTCAAGAACTACTCATTAATTTCAAGCTGCTCTGAAGGATATAAGTCTAAAATTTGCAGAAACACTGATAGCTACATCAAAAGAAAATCCATAAGTCATAAGTACAAACCACAGCAAGACCATATATTTTGTAGTGAGGTTAAAGATCCATTAAAAAGTGTAGAGAAAGAGAAAAAGAGGAAAGGAGTGATGATAATGAATCTCTTAACTTGTCTATATGAAACAAGCACACATGAGCTGTTTTGTGATTTCTTGCTAGAGGGAAATAGAGAAAAGAGCTCAAATACATCTGTGAGGAGAGTTGTGTGTTAAATTACTTTTTTAAAGTAAAATTTATGAGTAAGCCTTGGAGTAGGAAATGTAAGATAGGATTCTCCTGCCCAGTTGTGTATGACTGTGATATCATAATCTCCTTTTTTTCTTTTCATAGTTTTCCTCTTTCTCTCAATATTAAAGGAATGGTGGACATAATCTCACATGGAAAATGCTGCAATCCATCCAACAGAGAAATGAGAATAGCCCCAGGTAGAGAATGAAGCTGAACCATGTCTCTTACAATCACGGACAAAAACATTAAGCGTGGGTATTGTATGAGCAGACAAAATAGTGAGAGAAATTCTGCCTCTCTTAAATGACCCGTATCCTCTAGTAATGACTACTGTGTTAGGATACGTGAGGTAGAAAGCAGCAAGGGAAGAAAATAACCGGTTTCTGGATAGTGACTCTTTAAAATGTGAACTAGAATACTCAATCCCATCCGAACTTGAGCCTTTCAAGGCATGAACAGAAGCAGTCTTCTGTGTGTCTGTGGAAAACTGAGATAAAAAAGAAGCGTGACAGTATTAAAAGGTTGAGGCTGTAGCTATATGAAAATTTTTAGGGTTGTGATTTTGGACTTTTTTATTAAAAAAAAATGGCTTTAATGGTTTTGAAATTTGATTTGCTTTAAACATGCTGACTCTACCATTCAAGTCTTAGTTTAGAGGTCTTCCAAACTTTTTGAGGTTAGTATTTGTATGAAATCTGAATCCTAAAGTTTGCTGCCTGAGCCTTAGTTATTATTCTCCTGAAGTCATCATGACAGTGAGTACATGACTACTACTTTTGAAAGGTGTTTTGAGTTCTTCTACTGACAAACGGGTACATAAGCATCCATGAGATGGACAGGACAGTCAAAGAGAAGGATATTTAGCTGATACATTACTGCTTTCAGAATAAGTCCTATGCCACATCTGTGCTGTGCAAGGGACAGCTATTTGAACCTCTACCTTTCTGCTAATTCAGATGGTATATCCAGACAATAAGGTCTGGACAAAATATCCAATCCTGATCTGAAATCCCTCTCCCTGCAACTATTCTGCACTAGTATAGTAGTATTATGCTAGTAGCAGCATGGTTGGTGCTAGACTCAGGAATTTCCAAGCAGAAGAGACAAGTCTTTGATTTCATTTTCAAAAGTGGATTAATGATTGATCATCTACATCCCTTGAAGAGTACCAGATAAATCAAAACTGTTTGATCGATCAGGAGACAGACATACATACATCACTCAAAATATGGAGAGAAAACAGGCACAGCTGGGGGTAGACAAGGTAATTCTTCTTTTTTCATACACAGTAATACCAAAAGGCTATGTTCCTTGAGTATCCTGAGGATTTTTTTATTATTTTTTATTTTATAGTACTGTCTTGTTCTGGAAAGGGAAGGACTGTGGAGGAATTTGAAAGTGTCCTGGGAAGAATCAACTTGGTTCTCCTTATGTGCATGTGTAGATGTAAGAAGTGGGGAGGGTCATTTTAAGCCATTTGTTCTTTATGGAAGACAAAGTTTGGGATGCTTGGAAGACGGTCCTGAGACTTACAGAATTTTCTAGGATGATATAGAAGCCTTGAGATAAGGAACAACAAAAATCTTGCTTTAACAAAAACCAATCAAAAATAAACCCCAGAGTATGAAAATCTTAGTTACATGATATGACCTAAATAAATAAATAAATCTCACCTTTTAAATATTTCTGTTAAATACCATCTAGGCACTCTGGACAAACTTGTCTCTCCTAGGACAAAGAGTCATGAGAGCCAGACCACTATTACTCTGAAGTTGAGTGAGATAATACAGTCATTAGCACCCTGTATGTAAGAAATGAAGAGAAACTTTCCAAACCAATTATTATTTTTATTAATAATGCTCTTCAGAAAGATCACTATTCCCGCTGTTCCTACAGAGTTGAGCCAGTCTCTTCATTTTCTGATTTATTAATAATTTTCAAGTTTCTGCCAGGATAACTAGGTTGATTCATTTAGATTTATTTTGTATATTTTTCTAAAGAGTTGTTTTAATGGACAAAGTTTGGAAAGAAAACAGCTGTCAATTACATTTTAGAATGTGATTTTGGCAGAGACATTTATTTTCTCAGTATTGCAGTCAAATCTGTCTGAGAACTGATAGACCAAGGTCAAAACACAGTAATCTTTGCAGAGTAAATAAGGAATATTTTCAAGCATTTTGACAGTAAAACAAGTCTTCCAGCTGAAAGACTGTACAATGTAATGCATGGAGATGCAGTGTATAAATATATATACACACATATATATATATATATATGCATTAACAGCTGGAAAAAATTGTAGCTTCTACCTGTAACGTCATAGCACATGTGATACTTGCTGAATTGTAGCCTTTATAATATCATGTTTTCCTTTCTAAAGGAAGTAGGAAAAATATGTTTAGAGTGCAACTTTCAGGAGATAACTTATTTTTCAAACTTTAGGGAACACAGTATCTTCTGATTCAGAGGAAAACGATAGTAATAGAGAGGTAAGTAGATCTGAAAGATTCACAACTTACACCATTGTAAGAAATTATTTTTGAATTGAAGGAATTGATGTTTGAATGCAGAAAATAATGAAATCTTCAGAACATACAGATAATAAGTAACTCTACTTTAGGTAAACATGAGGCATAACAACAAATCAATCACTGGGCAGTTCTATCTTCCTCTGTCCATGATTCTATGGGGAATTATATTATTATTGATAGTTCTCTTGTCCTCCCAGAAGAATCTCAGAAGATAATGCTGCTTACTAATGAGACCTGCTAAAGGAAATGCATGGGAGATGAGTTTCTATCCATTCACTCCTGCCTGGGGCTACTCTTCCATGCAATCTATTAGTCTCCTTGCAAACGGTCATTGGATTGCCAGAGAAGGAAGAGATGATGATGAATAGGCTCCAAAACTGACATTTCAGGATGTAAATTTTAAATTTAATTTCCTCTTACTCTCAAAACAAAAACAAACAAAAACCTATTTTTTCCAAAACAACTTGGTTAATTTAAGTATCCAGATGGATACTTAATGTTTTCTACTATAACCAATACTAGACAGATACCAGAGGGAGAAAAGGAGAAAAACAAGAAAATAATACCCTGGCAGTTCTTCAAATCTAGAAAATGATAGACAAATGTTGAAAGATTAATGTCTAGCCAGCGTTAGTAGAGAGATAACTATTATCAAGGTACAACAAGAAAAGGTTTTATTACAAGAGGTGTGCATTTACAAGAATTAAATGCAAACTAATATAGATGTTTTCAATTCAGAATAGGACAGGTTGTAACATTTTTACCACAGCTGTACATAAGATAGATACTAAACAAGAAGCTTCTTTAAAGTTTGGTTCTGAGAGCTCAGGAGAAATACCCACCACACAATTCTTAATACATGTTTAAAGAAATAGTCACAAATATGCACATGAATATTGAAACCAGTGATGTGGCTTTGTATTCAGATACTGGAGGTACTTTAAAACTTTGGATGTCAAAATTTTATGCACACTTTCAGCACTAAGTATTTCACCTAACATCACTGCCTGAAGGTCTTAAAGCACAAATGGGTATCAGACACACACTCAAGGATCACAGTCATATCACAACTCTGCATTTGTACTTTTATTTCTTATTTTTCTCAAATTAGTCAATGATAAGAAAAATGATCTTAAAAACACCTCATCTCTTGCATGTGGTTCTACAGTTTTTTACAACCCTCTTAACATTGGCAGTGTTTCTGCTTTCAAAAAGATAGATTAAGGATAATAGCCATAATTTTTCTTTAAATTTATCTCAGAATGTTACAAAGTCTACCTCTGCATAAAAAGATGAGTAATAGGTTAGGTGGCGGTGAAATCCAGTGCTCTAAAAATAATTCACCGTTCTAGCTGGAAGCGTTTAAGAGCAATACCAACCAAAAGGCAGGAAGAGACCATTGCTTGCCAATAACGTTACTATGTTTGTATTTACTGGAATTAATTTACATGTAAAATGCAGTTCAAGATATATAACTACAAGTTTATGTTTTTCTTTAATTCACAAAATAGAGCTGATGAGTATAATGCAGGTATGCGAAGAACAAATATAAAAAACATTTTAAGATCCAACTATGAATATGCTTTTACAAAAAGATGGGAATTAGATACAACTTCAGAAAATACAAAAAATACAGATAGTAAAAGGAGGTACACAGTCATTGCAAAAAAAAAAAAAAAACAGTTCATGATGCTGTTTGATATTGAAAAATAATATTTGAGTGTATTTGCATTTATAAGAGCAGGGGAAAATGATCATTTCTAGGTTATTTAAATTACAAAATAGACCAGATCTTTCCTTCTAAAATAAGGAAATACAGTATCTTCATGTTTAGTTATTGAACAACAACAACAAAAAAGTAAATAATTCTTTAGTTCTCCCTGTAGTTCAGGCAATCAATCATATAATCATTTATGATTTTTATGAACTGTGGAGAAAGATTTGTTTGTGATTTTCTGAGTGAAATGACACAAAGTATTGTGCAAAATGGAAGACCTGTAAAAGTCATTGTCCTCAGCTTTTCAACTTTCTCCCCTGTTGGTAGTTTCTGAAAATGTACCCCACTTACACACACTCATGACCTTTTCTACTTAAACCATCAAGAATAAGCATCCACTACATTTCTCAGCCTTAAAGCTACCCTAATAATTCAAATCATAGTTTATTTATGTATCTCTCTCAATTGGCACATAAGTACCAAGGCTACTTCTGGATATCACATGGTAAATGACTGCTGCTAATCTATATTAAAGTAAATTACTGCAATGAGCATTTGAACAGCAGAAGTAAATCTGTTATTCTACTTAGAAGTCTTGTTTCGTTCATCCTAGTATGATTATATCTGCATGCAAATTCTCAGGTGCTTTTTATTTGTGTTTTTTTGTTGTTGTTGTTGTTGTTGTTTTTTTTGCTGTTGGTTGGTTGGTGTTTCGGTTTTTTTTTTTTTTTTTTCCCCCCATTTCTAACTTGGGCCACACTTTTTCCTTTGATATTAGGAAGCAAATGGAAGAAAGGGCTATATGTGGTTCCTAGATCACAAACTACTGAAAGATACATAGGTTTTGTTCTTTTTCCCCATACCTGTATTACTGAAAGGTATACAAAGAATATATTTTTATGCTTGCCCTCTTTTTTCTTTTCCTTGTCTTCACTGAGGCTCAAACCAATACATTTAATTAAATGTGAGATTGGAAGAAAAAAAAAGAACAGGAAGGTGAAAAATATATAAAAAAAAATGTTTTATTTGTCTGAAAAGAAGAAAAAATATCAAGGTTTTAAGAAAAGCTAGTGAAAAGAACAGGTCCGGTATGAGAAGATTTTCTCAAGTACTGCAGACCTCAGCTATTGCAAGCAAGATGAAATAGGGTACTGCAAGTCAACAGTGCACAATATCAAAATTGATACAGATTGCTGATTTCTGGATATTAATTCTTACAAAGGTTCTTTTTAGCAATATCAAAGGGAAAAAACTAACTTTTGTCACCTCTTAATTTCATCAGATATGGGGGAGTAGTGTCAAGAGTTAAAATGCTTACTTAGGCACAAAGTACATTCAGGATTCTTACCTCAGTTTGACCCCAAAAGGCTGCTTAAAGTATCCTGTAAATGATACTTTTCTGTTTCCACTGACACTGAGCGGTAAACAACCTTGCAGGGATTTTTTTTTCCCCCCACAGGTTCTTTCTAGTTTATGTACTTCCCAGGTAAACACGAAGCAAATTGTATACAATGCATTTAAAGATCTGATAACAAATAGCAATACGAAATATTTGTTTTAATTAAAATAAGCTGAGAAAGAGGGCAAAGACTTTGTCTAATCTTCTAAAAAGAAAAAAGCAAGAGGAAAAATCTCAGTAGGTCTTATCTTTTGCCAGCCAGGTATGAGTAAGAATAGCTCCTTGAAAAGACTTTGTGCCTTGCTTTTACTTTTTAGGTGAATCCAGAAGTGCTAAGGTTAAATCAATTTCTGTGGTATTGGTTAGTGAGGCTTTCCAATTTTATTCATATTTTTAGAGTAAGTGTAGTCTTATTTTACTTGAATACATTGCAAATGGTGCAAATTTCACTTATTATCAGTTAGTATCAGTTGTAGCTACATGATATGCTGTCAGATGCCTTCCAGATTTTCAATATACATTACCAACCATGCCAACTGTCAGGTCTGTAATACTTCAAAAGAGCTAAGGTTTCTCACAAATATTTCAGCCACTAGCTTCAGCAATCAAATCTTAGCATACAAATTTGGAATACCTAGATATCTATATCATTTTTTTTAAATTTCCTGTTTATAATGAAAACTCTGGTCTTTTTATGCAGACTGGAAATATTTTGGATTTTTTAAAAATGTCCTGTGTTGCATGCCAGTCTCATCATATAACTGAACGTGACTGATCTTCTGCCAAGGCCTGAAGACACATTTCACAATTTCAGTTGGTAAAGCACTTCATTCAGAACTGTTTCTTTTGTGTGTACGTTAAAACTTCTTTCTCAAGTTGTGGAAAAAAAAAAAAAAGTATATCAATTACAAAACAATTTATCAAGACTGCAGTTCAGATCTGTCATCTACCTCATAAGAATCTCAAATTTTCACGAAGTTAACTGTAATTTGCTCAGGTATTTTCTTACTTGGATTTCTTGCCAGTAAAGTTACAGGTACCAATCTGCCTTCAGGAGGC
>PPHD01031037.1:0-10165 GCA_002909625.1 Bambusicola thoracicus | reverse complement strand
CCATCTCCCTTACTAATATTTGTAATAAACTGGTCGGACCAATATCTGGACCATTGCTTCTTAATCTCGCGCTGGGTATACATATATCAAAGAACCTCTTCTCCCTCCTATAAACTGGAGAAAGACAGCCTCAAAGGCTAAGAAGAGTCAACAGATAGAAGTTCATAGAGGTAAACCTGTCAATATGGCTAGCCATTTATTTTACACATTGTTTATCACACTGTGATATAGTGTTGAAAAATACTTGTCAGGACTAATATAAACTAACAGCCAACAGTGAGAATCTTAAAAAATAGATGTGAATAGCTACTCCCAGTCAGACCCAGCACCTGCCTAGCCAAATAGTCTGCCTCCCAAGAGTCAAGGAAAAAAAAAAGTGAAAAACAAAATAGGCACAGAGTAACATCTCAGAGAATAAATCACTGAAGGTTGAGTGTGAGCAAGGGACTCCTTGAGGCAAAGCTAACACTTCAGCAGATAAGTATTTGGCAGTAAATAAAGAATATTAAAAACATGCCCTGTTTTGGACACAGGAGTGAGATAGTGACCTCAGTCTGTTTAGACAGACAACTAAACTGCAATTTAGAAGTGTTAGAAATGGTGGAACAGTCATCACTAAAATAAAATAAATTTTCACTTCCTCCTGAGATTTCTTTTCTGAATTATTAATGAAATAAGAATGGAGCAGAGCACTTGCCTAATTTGTTTAGTGCAAAAATTTTGATTAATTCTTTTCTCATGCAAGAGCCTAAATAGAAAATACCCTTCATTTAATTACAATTTTATGATACCTATCCACGAGAGAAATGTCCTTCTTCTCATCTGCTTTCCTCCTCCTTTAAAGATCTTTCTGCCTCAGTTTTGCTTTGGCTTCTGTTCCCTTCATATACACTGCAGCTATTTAGAAATGGAATAAAAATATATTTTGTAGTTCAATAGAAATAAATTCTGTATGGTGTTTACAAACACAAAACAAATCTGAGCAACTTGCTACAAGTTGGCAAATGCAATCTGAGTGCCAGCCAAGAAAGATTTCAGATACTTTCATGGTGAGAAGCAAATTACACAGATTGTTCTGATAATGCTGCCAGTTGTTCTTTTGAATTTTAAGTCTGAGTGTAACTGCTATGTTGTGGTACCTTGTACAGAATGATTGCAGGTTACCACAGGGCTCCCTCTTTTGTATTAATGTAAGGTTTTTGTTCTAGATAGCTGTGCTACTAAAAATCTTATGTTGCTCACGCTATTGTTACAGGTTATTTCACCCATCTGTTTTGAAATCAGTTCTTCAGGCTTAAAGGGTTCAGTGCCACTGCTCACCAAGCCAGTCTTCCCTTGCTCTAAGATTTAAGGAGAAGGAAAGGCAAAGGGAGAGATCCCAACAAAAGTTACTGGGGAAGGCAGGCTTGTTTTCAGACTACCAATATAATTTCCCTGTTATTTTTAATGATGCAATGTAACCAGAATTGGCTATCCTCATTCAAAACAATATACACGTGCTTCCCTGGCTTTCTTTATTCAGTTACCTTCTCTCCATTCTCTCTCACCATTATGTGTGTGGGCATCAAATACATTGTTTTAGACTGCTGCTTTATTCTGTCTGGATAGGTTTTGGAAAGTAGAAAACAGTTCTGGGAAGTCCCTATTGTAGTAATGCCTCTTCTTTCTGCCATACATTTCTACCTATAAAATGTACTCTATATTGTCTACATTCTGAATTGTATTTCTTACAATTTTTTTAATTTAGTAACAACTTGTCTTATGTTGCCTCTAGCTTAAAAAAAAATAGTGTTTTACCCAGTTTTGATTTAGGCATCATTAATTTAACCATATGATTTGGTTAACATATGTAACAGCTTTAGAAATCTGGAAATATATTTACATACTATAAAATAGACTTAACTAATCCTACATCATATTTATAATCCTCCTCTAGGCTCATAAATCCTACCTTCTATATGTAATTCCTATGATTAATTTACAAAGCATCCCAATAAATCCTGAATTAAAATAAGTAGATTTGTAAATCCTTTATTAGCACTTGAAGTTCAGAACAAGTAGATAATCTGCGAGGTCTTCAAAGCTAGACAATTACAATTAAGCCTATATCCAGTCTTATTCTTCTTCTTTCTCTATCTTTCCATCTTTGTCTGTAAATCATGACTACTGTTCTTCATGAAATTACAGTGTGGTTAAACAAGACAGAAATTCCATGAACTTTTATTTGCTTCAGTTGACTTAACCACATAATGATAATCATACTACCTTGAGCCCTCCCAGCCTGACTGCACTGGAGAAAACCTCATTGAACCAAAGATCTAAGAGAATGTGCAGGATGTGTCAGGAGGTGATGCTGGAAATTCAGTTGGAAGTATTTTCTTCTGAAAAATAGCAACTGCAGCATGCTCTATCGTGATGTTTGATTTTTTCTATGACATTCCAGGATCTTTATAATGGTTCCCCATAGTGTTATTCCTCAAAAAACTTTTGTGCCAGTAATTGTGGCTTTATAGACAGTTAAAACTCACTTCATTTAGAAAAATCAAAAACAAGAGAATCTTCTGCTTAGTAAGTTACAAAGTAGCTGGGAAACCAGGATGACAAACTTTGTTCATGCCTCTGAAAGCCTCAAATTTATTATCCAAATCCCTTTTACACATTCTTCAGGCCCACACACTTGTATAATTTTACCTGCACAATTATACAATCCGCTGCTATGCAGATAACAGACCTGTACCAGCTCAAAGTGAATGAAAGGATAAACTATATTTAAAAATCCTGCCTAAATTGTTTAAATATGTATTAATTTGCAAAGAGTCCTTTGTTATTTTATCAGTATCTTTGAAGTCAGGGTTGTGTCTAAGTCACTGAGCTTTCCATGCAGGTAGTGGGCAGCTTCTATTATTCCAAAGGCTCTGTGAAATCCTCCCTCCAGCAATTACAGCTTACTTGGGTGCTACACATCTTCCCCACTAAAGAAAAGTTGTCCATTACCTTTTATCTCTACAAGTGCACAGATCTACTAAAACTCTTTCACTTGTGACCAGATTCCTGTGGTACTAATGCTTGACTAAAGGGAGCAGCACTTAATTCTACCTTTTCTTTTTACAAGGCTACATACTCATGTATCTTCTGTTACATTATTGACTCATGTATCCCTCCATGAGATTTTCTTGGCTGCATCACTGATTTCTAAGACCCTCAAGAAAGCTATGGAAGAAACTCAAGGGAAGTAGCCTAGTGGTTAGCAGGCT
Source organism: Bambusicola thoracicus (assembly GCA_002909625.1). Lineage (NCBI taxonomy): Eukaryota > Metazoa > Chordata > Aves > Galliformes > Phasianidae > Bambusicola > Bambusicola thoracicus. The sequence continues at coordinate 6,911 of PPHD01031037.1, read as the reverse complement.
TAAGAAAAATAATTTAGTAAGCTAAGGACTTCCCTAGCACAAATTACAGACTGTGAGAAAGGTATAACTCCTGTTTTTTTTGGTTTTTTTTTTTTCATTTATTCTAGATTCATAAATACCTATATTGGTGCTTAGACATGAATTAATGTATAGCACACGTAGCATGGAAGCTTGTTAAGAGTAGTTTATTCACTCTTCCTCTACTGCCAATCTGAAGTCCATTGTGTGTTGAAGAGAAATCTTTTAAAAGTTTAACAGTAATTATCAGACTAAAAAATCTTCTAGAAACTTCAACTGGCTCAGGAAGGATGAATATATAATGTCTATATAACAATCTTAAATATTAAGCAAGAGGATGGTTTTAATTCTGTTTTAACTAACATGCATCTTTGACTATGACAGAAATCAGTTTAAAGAAATTAAGATCTCTAAACTGACACTGCAAAGAATGTCTAGTGCTTCAGGAAAAGGAATAATTGCATGTTGTTCCCCTTCTCTTTCAGCATTTAAAGTCAGTCACTTCTATTTCAGTAACAAGCCCATGGTGTACCAGAGGCAGAACATGTGCAAAAGAGTTTTAGACAGGTAATATCCTTAGCCGTCATGATACCTAGCATTCAAAATAATGTTGTTTCTAATTATATTTTATATTTGTCTACTTCATTACATAGATGCACATGTATGTTTCAAGTACACATCACAATATATAGTATTGCATATTATTTTAGAGTAGCTTTTAGCATGTATGTATGCATATATTTATATATTATCCTATTACTGATAGTACAGAAACACTGTACTAATCACAGAATCACAGAATCATTAAGGTCAGAAAAAAACACTAAGTCCAACTGTTGACCCATTCCCATTGTGCCTGCTAACTCATGTCCCTCACTGTCACATCTCCAAATTTCTTGAATACCTCCAGGGATGGTGACTCTGCCAGCTCCCTGGGGAACCTGTTCCAACACCTCACCACTGTTTCTGAGAGGAAATCTTCCCTAATATCCAACCTGAATAAATACGCTAAGATGTGCACAAACATGAATATATTTGTGCATATACATATATATGCACACATACATATATATGTGAATATGTTATAACATACTAAATTTTAAATAACCCCCAGTGTTACAGGGAAGTTATTATCTATTCATCGGTAATACTGGCTAGTGTTAACAGCTCATCAGGGAGATGATAGCATTTTAACTGGACCTCCATATATTGAATACCAATAAGGAGAGGATAGATGTGTTTTATCCAAATTGTACTGCTCTGTATTCACCCTTGCTTTTCCTAATCAGTTTCTAATCTCCTATGACTTCTTAATTATACAGCTACACGCACATTTATATCCTCTCTTACACCTTCTCTTCCTTCTAAGCCATCTTCAAAGGCACAAAAAACACCCACATCACAAGTAACTCTGCCTCTTTTCAATCTATAAGGAGGTATAGAGTGAAGCTTTAGAAGTAAGCCAGTTTCTCAGCCAAGGGAATGGCAAAATGATGTCCAAAAAAAGTAAATAAGAAATGAAACACTAGAGCTATAGACAAAATCCATTGAAATATTTCTGAATGATAAAAGAAGAAGCTAAAATAAAAGCCAAGAACTGGGTTTAAAAGCTTGTCTGTAGTTTCCATAAAAAAAAAAAAAGCCTGTATTGGCCTTAAGGGAAGTGGTCTCCTCCAAGAGAAGAATAATAGGTTCAACAAAAAAAATATTGTTTCTTTTTACATTCAACAAAGAGAGGAAACAACTTCATAGTCCAGGTTTCTGGACAAACTAAAAAAAAGCATTGAAAGCATATATAAATGAAAATATCACATAGAAATACAAATTAACTTTTCAGTAGTTAATTACACACACTATTAACCACCGATGGCTACCATAACACATTGGTTACAGATAAGAGGCAACATCTTTAATATGGTGTAATTGTAACAGAAGTCTAAATACAAGAAATACTGGAACTCCTGTAACACATAGATCCCATTTCTTATGTACAGTTTAGTTAACACATTTCCATATAGAGCAAATACAACATCTTTGTAATTGTCTGAAATTCTGTAATGCTTTTAGTAATGTATTAGTAGATCTTTTAGGTGACATTGTATTACCAATTGAAGCTCTAATTCATGTCTAAAGGTAAACTAATTTAAACTCAACTGAGTATCCTGTTTACAGTAATGCCATTCCAAGCTACTGAAGAACTAATCTTGGTCTCCAAGTGCTGCCAAAGACACACTGGGACAGCTCAGTTTTATTATGAAATTAATGTTATCAAAATCACAACTCAATTTATTTTGAGGTTCATTATCCCTGTGCTTGTTATAGAACTTCATAATTATTACAATTGTTTTAACTCAGTCTGTGATATTAATGGTTACATGGGAGAATCTCATTCTGCATGTTGTAGTGACTTTATTTTCTTTGACAGAAGACAGGTATCCATTTTCTTAAAGGATCAGTGAAGAAAACTGATATGGGAAAGAATACCTCAGACAGAGGCAAGAGGATTTTTACAACAGAACTGGAAAACTTGCCTTCTTTCTTTACTCTCCATCTGTCAAAAATCACTATTTTATACAGAATCAGGACTGTAGAGGTTGTGAAAATATTATATCAAGCCTCAATACTTCCTGAATTTCAGTCTGGAAAATTTTGTAGAACATGTAAGCTCAGCACTGAAGCTTACAGAAAATATATGAAAATATTTCAAGGGAATAAAAGACATTCATTAGCCTAATACACAGTCTGTGGATACAAATTCAGAAATTCATTGCAAAGAGTAGCAAACAAAAAGTAGCAGTTAAATGAACACTCAGATTGAGGAAATTAACAGATTTTGAAAATAAAAGAGTGAAAAATATAAGAAAAATAATTTGTCATAACCTGAAAGCAGAATTAAGTTCTTCACATTTTCCAAAGGAGAGAGGCAGCACTATCAGCAGCAGTAGGAGTTTGACATTGTTTAAAACAGTGAAAAACTGGACCCAGCTCTTGTTGCTTTTTCCATAATGTTATGTAGCACCGTGGTAAGCGTTAAGGCACATCCTCTTGCCTGTGGGTTTGGCAGCCAGGCCTCAAGGCCAGCTCAGGGGCTGCACCGCTGAGAACTGCCCCCTTCCATCTTGTCTTCTTGGGGAGCATTTTCAGCCAATGGACCTTTCAGATGTGCTATCTAACTTCCCTCTTGCCTTTGGCCAATCCATGTCCCCACGGACAGCATTGTTTCATGGTAGTAACATTTCATGTCCTTTACTTGGGTAAAACAACAGCATAGGTTACAGGAGAAAGTTGCTAAAACTAAAAGTAAATAAAGATTGTCTTACTAGCAGGCATTGGTGTGAGAAGGAATTTCCATCTTTTACCAATCTTTTGAAAGACTTCCTGAGGCTCAACATATATACTCACTGAAGTATTAAAGACTTTCTTCCCCCAAAAAATGAATAAATTAACTAATATCTACATATAGGCAAAATTTAGAGTTTTGCAAGAAGATTCACTTGCAGATACTACTGTACTTTTCTGGAATGCTTGAGCAAAACCATGATGGAGGAAATAGGAGTGAAAACTATTCACCTGGAAAGTGACTTACCACAAACAAACACTACAGTGAATTCTTCCTTGCAACTCAGAATTAGGCCATGGTGCTCCTAAGGCATTTTGTTTTTCCTGCTGTCTTTTTAACACTTGGTTTCTAAAGATTTGTACTGAAGAAAGGAAAAGTGCACTCAGAACACTATGGAGCCTGTATTACGTCAGCCATTTTCAGCTCAGCTAGACGCTTTTCCTGATTAGCTATTTCACATTCCATTAATCTCTACCCAAATTAGCTTCCAGACTGGTCACTTTTGGAGTAGTCTTGCCAGTTTTATGTTGGCTACTCTGGATGCTTTTTATGTTCTCCACTTTGATTTTTAGCTTGTTTTCCACAAGTGCAGGTGTCAGCAATGCAAAAGTAAGGTGTTTAAGGAGCAAGCTGAAACAGAAACTGCCTATTGCTTTCCTAAGAAATCAAAATATTCTGTTCATCTTGCTTGCATCTGTCAAAACTGGACAGACTATCAAATGGAAAATCTCTGACAGCAAAGTAAAGGTGTCACATTATGTTTACAGAAATTTACATCCACTGAAGTGAAAGCTGTCATTTCATCATGTCACAAAACACTAACACTGTTTATGATCCTTCTGTCACAGCCAAGAATTAGCATTACCTCAGAATTTTGTTAATAAATTCAAATATACACTGCCTAGTAAGCATGTTAATGTAATAAATCACTGTTCTTAAAGGTCTTGTGAATGTTTACAATTCTCTTTGAAAGCAAGCAGACCTTCAGAACACTTTACACTATTTCTTATCTTACAGAATTGCATGTCACAAAAAATACAGCACTTGAAGATTTCATTGAACAGTGCATTCAGGACATACAGCTGTAGTGTGTTGATACTTTTACATAAAAATAAAACAAGGAATCCACCCAGTGCTTTAATGTCCCTGTCTCAAATGAATGAAAGAGAAACAGATCTAACTAGAGAGCAGAAAACTAAAATTTACCTCATTTTCTCTAGAAGGCAAATAGATACCTAAAGAAATGAGATGCACAGATAACAAAAATTACAGCATTCACACCCACATCTGTGTTCAACATCAGGTTGATCTCTTTGCATCTAAAAAGCTAAGCTAAGTCCCTGGCAGTAGCCAGGGAATTGTGGTTGGAAATAGTGGGCATGTATTAAACCACAAAAACCAAGAGAATAGAAAGACCTCATCTGATTTCACTCATACTGCTGAGCTAGCAGCAAAACATTAAGCAGCCTTACTCTCTAGGCATAAACTTTTCATTATTACAATAAAGAAGTATTCAGCTTACCCTCCAATTGTTTCCTTTTATTATATCCAGAGATGGCCATTTCCCTTTCCTTCTTCCTTCCATTCCCTCTTCCCTTTACTTCTAATCAAAAGCTGTTCTAATTCTTGAAAACTAAAACCGTAACTTTTATTCTACTCACATGAATCATTTTAAGAACTGACTGGTGTGCATTCAAATTTACCGAGAAAGAAGTTTGATGCTGCTTATTCTGAAGCTGAGAAAATATCCTCCAGTACATGGAGAGTATCATGTCTCAGGCAACATAGAATAACATAACTGGTAGCCAATCAGTTTTGTCAGTAGGTAAGCAGCTCTGTATACACAGCACCAAAAATTTAGGTGTGCAATTCATTACAGGAAGAAACAGGCAGCTGCTTACTTTAAGGCTTAGAATTGGCACAAAGAGCTTAAAAACAGACAAGAGCCAGTCTTATGACCAGAGATAAGCCCACATTGCTGGACTCCCATCACATGTGAAACATCTACTGGGACGAGTTCTTGGTCAACACCACCCCTTAAACTGTACATTGGCTGGAGCAGCACCTTGCACAGGCCAAAACTGTACCAAGGAATGTCCTAGGAATTAAATGGTAAAAGTTACTTTATGTCATTTTTCTGTCTTTTTCCTTTGGCTTCTTTAGATTACTGGTATAAATACAGATAGGGAACAACAGCTGGGATTCTGCAGCTTCCATGAACACCTAATTTCAGAAATCAGAGCTTAGAGCACCATTACATTTGGCTCATACACATCATTTTGTTCAAAGAATAAAAGGGGTATTTCAATTACACTGATTTCTAATGCCATCAAATGTTACTTATTCCATTCTTGGGGGTACAGATTGTTAAGATTCAATTATTTTCTCCAAGTGAGAATGTAAGGCTACACATCCTTTTTCCTACATATAATTTAAGTATATGGCTATTCTAGTTCTTTTGTTCTGGAACTGCTTTCCAGCAACTATATGAAAGAGTTTCCATTGTGCAAATAATCCAAGGTCTTTTGTTCTGAGATCAGACACAGAGAATTCAGTAATGTGTTACTGACTTAGAACAGGAAACCTTAGGCACTGTTTTCTGCATGAGAAACTACTTTTCTTTCATGTATTCATCCTTCCGCTCTTTGTCATAGACTCAAACTTAAATATGATGTAGATCCTGAACTGTTCAGCTACAGGTACCTCAGGTGTTTTAATACAAATACATTGAAGTTCATTAACTGTGCAGACTACAATAAGAAAAAGTTCCTAAACTATCAAATCAAATGAACATGTAAATGATGAATTCAGATAAATACCTATGAAAGTTTCTTCTGTGATTAACAACAATTCAACAGGGTTTTGAAACAAATCAAAAACTTTGTACTTGTATGTTAACAGTTTTGGATGCTTAAGTTCTTTTCTAACCTAAGACAGTCATATCTTTTGCTAATATTCTTATCTCATGATAGCCTTCACACACCAAATCCAACACTGTTAAAACTCAATTGTGCAGTTCCTATAATTTTGTGCAAAAACAGTGATTTGATCTATTTAGTACAAAAAACAAACATGCAAAAAACTGCAATGCAGATTCATCACTGGTCCTGATGCTTAAAACATCTATATGCTAAAACAGCTATACACTGGACTGGAGGATGCCTCTATAATAATAAATGTAACGTATGGGAAAGCACTTTACCCTTCAATTTCATTTTTAGTATAAGTTCTTCTAAGAAGTCATTATGTGAGCATACAATCAACATATATAAAATTAGCAGAGTGGCACGATTAAGCTAGTATTTCACAGATTGTGTAAGAGGAAGGATTATCATGATGAAAAAAGATAACAAAAAAATAATTGGAAGTACTTACCTATATCTTAAGCTCACAGAAAAATTCCCAAAGAAGATATCTCTAGAAAGAGATCCTTCCCCACTGGCAGTCAGCCCTTAAATGGGGTCTAGGAGAGGTGGAGCCAGGCTCCACCCCTTCTGGTCACATGGGTGAATTGCTTTTACCTATGCTCCTGTGGCTGACTCAGTGCTTGCCT
>PPHD01031035.1:0-10166 GCA_002909625.1 Bambusicola thoracicus | reverse complement strand
TCTCTCACTGCTTGCAGAGCTGTCTGTTGGCATTTGCCTCACTCTTCGGTGGGGTGAACAAATTCCTGGTTGAAGAGTGGGCAGTGTTCTTCTGTATAGCAGCTGGCCATGACTTCTGTCAGTGGAGGGTCTGTCAGAGAGTGAATGGGTTATGTTTGGCTAAGTGCATGAAGGTGTCCTGAGATTCTTTACAAACTGATCTTTCTATAGTGTTATCAATTCCATGAACAATATCTTGAGAGTTTTGAAAGACAACATGTAAACAGCTAAGAAGTAACATAAATGCATGCCGTGTCCTCTGTCTTCTTTCTCTTTCCTGTAACCGAGTACAGGCCTGTTACGGTATCCTGAAGGTGCCAGAAGGCAGCTGGCTGTGCAGGACCTGTGCTCTTGGTGTTCAGCCCAAGTGCTTGCTGTGTCCCAAGAAGGGTGGTGCCATGAAGCCGACCCGCAGTGGCACCAAGTGGGTTCACGTCAGCTGTGCTCTTTGGATTCCAGAGGTAGGCGCTGATCTGCTGGAGTGCCCGTGTTCAGAGAAGCAGATTCTAGAAGAGAAGAATCTGTCTAAAACATTGTCCAGCCTAGTGTGTGTGCTGCTGCAGTGATGAGCATACATATATATGGTGGTACTTAGAAAGGTGGTATCAAAGACTTTCATTTAGATGTAAAACCTGGCAGGATGATGCGTCATCTGAAAAGAAAGTAATTGCATTAACCTTTGTCAATCAGAATTGGCTGTCAGAAGGGGTAGCTGCTGGCAGGGCTCATTTAACACAAATACCGTTTTAGTTTGTAAACTGAATATTGGGACAGGGGGAAGGAAGGGGAAGTTTAAATATGGCAGTAAGAATTCCTGTGGGTTCTCATAACCTAAATACTCATCCTCTGCAATAACTTCAAATTGAGGTGTTGATTGTAAAACTGTTTTCATGCAGTGAAGAACTAGTTTTTTAAAAATTTGTCCTTTAGTTCCTTACCAACTGAGTAGCTTTGAAGCTGCTCTTTTTATGTATGTGTACAAGATTTCTGTGAGATTTCTTCCTTTTTCAGTTATAGGTGTAATAACCACTCTGTTTTTTAATCTTTTTCTCTTAGGTGAGCATTGGAAGCCCAGAGAAGATGGAGCCCATTACCAAGGTTTCTCATATTCCCAGCAGTAGATGGGCATTGATATGCAGCCTTTGTAATGAAAAAGTTGGTGCTTCTATACAGGTAATTTAATAGCATGAGTGACTCTGTGTTTTGTAGTTTTTTAGGAGATAAGCCTGATGTGTATCCACAGTCAGACTTCTTTGATTTCATGTTTGCTGCTATGAACTTCATTGCACACAAAGTGCTTTTGAAAGTTAGTGTGCTCTTTCCTTCTAGTAAAATTGTAATACAAATAACCAAGTCATCCCACAGGACTTCTGATTTCTAGATATGCTGATAGGTTTATTAGTATACTGAAGTAAAACTTCGTTGAGTAGAGAAAGAAAATATATTTCTGTGATGTATCACGTACAAAAAGGAAGTTTGAATGCTGAATGCTTCTGTGTTGAAATTCATGTTAATTTCTATTCGGTGATTTCTAATCCAAGTTGGATACTTCAGTGGGAGTTGTACATTGCCTGTAACAAATAAAATCTGGGCATGCTCAGCACCTTTAGAATTTATTTAAGTCAGTGGAAGCGAACACCTTTATTTTGACAACGAAGCTAGTTGTATTGGTTAGTTGTAGCTTTGAATTTCTAACTGTAGGTACTAAATATTGGAGTGATTGGATTTTCAATATAGTTGGGATTAGAGTGATTTCAATCTTGGCTTTTATTGCAAAGGAGGCAGTGGAACTACGGGTCTTTGCTTTTTTTTCCTGGACTTGTTTTATTGTTGGTCCAGCTTTTAATTTACTGAGCAGAGTATCTGATCACGTAATACCAGGCCTTTGAACACTAAGGAAGAAACAGATTTCTCTACTAGTCTCCCCCGAGATTCAAGTAAGCAGCATGCTGAGGAAATGGGCGCCATTTCCTCCATGGGTTGTAAGTAGATTCTGGAGCTCTTGGTTGTTTCCAAGGGGGGGAAAAAAAAACACCAACAAAAAACCAACCTCCTGGCTGTAAGTTTCCCACCTCACATTGCTATAGAAGCAGTGCCACGTTATCATTCTGACTTCTAATACTCAACTGAGCTGCCTTTGATGACACAAAAGTGTTTAAAATCTTAAGTGTTCCCTTTTCCTCTGCACTGAGTCATTTGATGACATTGAACAAGTTGTAAAGCAGCAATGCAGCAGTGGTTCCAGTGAAACCTATCAGTCTGGTTTCATTCAAGGAATGTATAAAATAGTGGATTTTAAGTAGAGAAAATAAATCTGTCCACAGCATATACATTTGTAAATATAATACCTGCTTGCAGATCTGTCCCCTTTCTCTTGGCAGCTGTTACGTAACCGAGATAAACTGTTCTGTCCATTCTCCAGACCTGTTCTGAGGGGTAACTGTAGTAGCTTAAGCTGAACGCTGGTCAACTGTATGCAGGGATGTGTGTGAGGGAGAGGGGTGTCCTTCCATAGCTCTTCTGGTAACACCTCTCCCTCTGCTAACCTCTCTCCTCTGCTGACCTCACCTCTCTTCTGCTGACACACACAACCATTGCCCCTTCAGACAGTTCAACGTTTGAAATTATAGGGGAGAGAATAATAATTCCAGTTTTTCCTGACATCTCAAAGGAATCGTGTAAAAATCTTGGTATCGTTTAAGGTAGAAATGAGAAACACTTAGATTTGTGTTGTGAAATGTTAGCAGACAAGAACGTTTTACCAAAAAAAAAAAAAAAAAACCCACTATGCTATGAAGGAATAGCATTATCTGGCTGAAATGGGGGGGAGAGAGGTCCTCTGGAGAGCGATGTTGGGACATGTTCATGATAACTAGAAAAGCAGGCAGCTGGGGTAGGCATCAGGCTGGGCAAAAACAAAGCTGTGTATTCTCCCACGTCCTGCAGATTTCCTTTCAGTGATGCAGAATTGTCCCTTTCCTCCCAATAAAACATCGGCCGCACTAAGAGCTAATTACTGTAAATGGTAGCAGCTTAGAAACTGAAGTATTCTTTTGTACGTTTGGTTCTGCTTTTGCTCTGTTTGTTAGTAACAGAGGAAAGGCCAAAAGACGTTGGTCTTTTTAATTACTCTTATATGTTTATCTTTAGTAAAGAATGTTCATTGGAAGCCTTTGCAGTTTAACATATTTTTTATATGCCATCTGGCTGCTGAGTCAACCTGAGCAGGAAAGCCCAGGGCAAGATATTTGGCTTCTTTTCAAAGTGCTGTATAAACATCCGAGCACAATGCATTTTTCTTTAAGGTTAGATGGCTTGTGTTAAGCACAGTTAACATCAGTAACATTCATTTCAACCTCAAATTCTTTTCACTTGCAGGAGAGGTGTGAGTTGGTACATGTGTGCGTGCGTGTGTTGTGTAAATAAACCTTTCAGTGTATGGCTGGTAATAGCTATGACAGCATTTTGCAAGAAAAAGTTACTTAAAACTGAAATAAGTGCTAAATCATATGAATAAGTGCCCATCACTCCGCTGAACAGGTGGTTCGCTGGGAAGGAAGAAAAATGATAAAAAAAGAATTCTCATTCTTTTCTCATTCTCTTCTGCCCCATGTGAAATGAAGGCTGTAGTAATTGAAGCAGTGATTGACAGTGATTTAATATTTGACATTATAAACTTTTGACAATGGGATAAAAAATAACCTATTCAGTTGAGGCCTTTTGGGTAGCATGGGTCCAAGTGCTGGGAAGACTTTAATTAAAAGTATCAAACTGGCCTGGAGCCGGCAAGATGTATTTTCCCTCTGTCTCACACTGACAGTCAAAGGGGGAACATTTTGCTTTGTGTAACACTGTTCTCAGCCCATGGCTCCAGTCAAGGTAAGAACACTTCTCTTGTGGATTTGCTGATTATCGAATAGAGGGATTGGACTAGGGAGGGGTTAACCAATCCTGTCCCACTGGGCCTCTTGGTTGTTGCCTGGCCTGAAAGCACTAAATCTCAAACCTAATTAAAAGAGAGCAAAAAAGTACAGGCTGCTTAGAAGCAGAGGCCGGTAACGGGGTCGATTCTTTCAAAGCAGTCCTGGCTGCTTAAATAGTTTTAGACATTGTGGTTTCTTAAATTTATACCTGATGAATTTTAATCTAATTTCTGCAGTGTTCAGTGAAGAACTGCAGAACAGCCTTTCACGTCACTTGTGCGTTTGACCGTGGCTTGGAGATGAAGACCATACTGGCAGAGAATGATGAGGTGAAATTTAAGTCATACTGTCCCAAGCACAGCTCCACCAAGAGAGCAGATGATGAGACCTTCAGTGACCACCTGTGTCAAGAGAATGGGAATGGGATTCAGGACAGCGCTCTTCCTGCCCACATTGACCCTTTCCACAGCATGGATCAAAACCAGGAGGAAGCCCACAGAGTCAGTCTTCGCAAGCAGAAGCTCCAGCAGCTGGAGGATGAGTTCTATACCTTTGTCGAGTCTCTGGAAGTGGCTAAAGCACTGCGGCTGCCTGAGGAGCTGGTGGGATTCCTTTACCAGTACTGGAAGCTGAAAAGAAAAGCCAACTTCAATAAGCCATTGATTACCCCAAAGAAGGATGAGGAGGATAATCTGGCCAAACGAGAGCAGGATGTTCTATTCAGAAGACTACAGCTCTTCACACATCTCCGGCAAGATCTGGAGCGGGTAAGCTCTGCACTGCCTGTGGTTGTGTAACGTGTGCTGGGCTTCATAGCTGAGTTTCTAAACTGTGCACCCAGTTATTGCCATTGCATGCAGGCACTACATGCTGTGTCCTAATTCAACATTGTATTGTGGGCCTGGTAAAAGACAGTTAACACTAAATGTAGGGTTACACCAAGTACCATTTCCAAACAGAGGGTTAGTTCACAGGGCTCTTAGTTTGCAGTATACAGTATCCTTGTAACTGGATTATGCACTCACACTTTTTTTTTTAACTGATGATGGCCAATGGCTGTGGAATGTACCACAACCCCCACATGGAACCTTTTCAGTCATTAAGGGCTTTGTCTTCTCCTTGCTGCCCAAGGAGGAAAGTATATGAACCCTACCTTGACTGAGGGCCAGTCTGTTTTTTGTTGACACAGCATTGAGAGATGCTTCTGTTCAGTGTGTTCAAGATTTAACTTCCCTTGGATCTGCTAAATAAATAAAGTTTATCGTTAGGTTCTCTGGATCTTAAATTATTATGTGGGTATCCTTTCTGTTTTTAAAGTGTGGTGTCAAAACAGGATACGTTATTCTAGCATTGATTTTATATTTTACTACTCTGTTGTTCTCACTGACAGATACATCTGTCACTTCCCAACCACGAATGGAAGGAAGAGTGATCAGGTTGGCAAATCCCTCCAGTTAGATAAGGTCCATACACAAGAGGAAAAACAATCAACTTAATAAGAGATTCCTATAAAACAGTTATCCTGTATGTGTTGGCCCTCCTACAGCTCTGTCTACCTAAAATGCAGTTCTATAGGAAATTCAAGTAAGCCTTGCACTGCTTAACACCTTTGAGAGAAAGAGAGCAAAAGAGATTAAAAGAGAGAGAGATCATCCATCCTGGGTCCAGCACCACGCCTGGCTATGGAGGTGTTCTGTGTGACAAAGAAAACAAGCAGCAGCAAGGAGTGGGGATAGCAGCAGCAAGAGAGCAGCTGCCCTCAGCAGCCCCTATTTATAGTATCAAAGAGAAAAGGGAAGGGACCTTTTTTCCCCCCACATCCCAGCCCCATTTTGGGACTGTAATTGAATCCAGCTCTGGGGTTGGTTGGAAGACAAGACCTGAGCCACGGCTTCACTGAAACAAATGGACACCAGCCTAACCAAAGAAGGTGACACTTGACTTCTTTCTGTGACTTGACTGTTTCTCAGACATTGTTGTGGACCTTTCCAGGATTGCTGAGATGTCAGACAAAAAAAGGGAAGAAACACCTAGCTCCTCCCTGTGGCTTTACTGCCTTGAGGCATGGTCTGGGCTCACATTAACAGTCACGTGGGGCTCATCCCTTATAACATCCAAGAGAACTTGGATGCTAAAAATAAATAAATAGGTTCCTAAGTGTTTTTGATCCTCTTCAGGAAAATGCACGTTAGCCTTCATTATGAGTGACATCAGTGAAAGTGTCATCCATCCAGAAACATTTTAAAGTGGTGTCATCTAGTTCACCTAATAGCATCAGTAATTTTGTGGCCATAACATGTCTGTTGTTCTGTGGCTGGATCACATAAGGTAAAGAACATTTCCCAGTTGCAGCCTCCTGTGACCAGGGTTGAGAGAGGAGGAGCAGATAGCAGTCCTCTGGCTTTAAGAGCACTGGTCTCTTCCTTGTAGTCAGTGGTTGGACTAACATGGTTGTCCCTTTCAAGGTCTGAACTGTTAGCCGCACCCTATCCTCTTTCCATCCCAGAGCTTTGTATCTGTTGCCTAGGAGCACTTCAGGAGCAAAGGGGTGGCTCCTCCTGCTCCAAGAAGAGACAAGCATCCACAAGCATCCAATTTCCCTCATCCTGCATGTTTGTTTTTTTTTTTTTTTTGCTATCTGTCTCCTGAGGGCTGGTAGTCTGCTTAGCTTCTTCCCCTTGCAGGGGCTTAAGACAGGGCTATTGGTCTGCTTGTGTCACTGCACAGTACCACATATCAATCTCTCTCTTTGATTGCTGATTATTTCTGAGCATGGTGATTTCCTCTAGCAACCTGGCCCCCTGCTCATAGAGTTCATCAAGCTGGGCACACCCAGAACACCCCCCTCTGCCCTCCAGCCCTTGGGGGACCCCTAGATTCTGGAATCCCCACAACCAGAAGTCTGGGCAGCTCTGCTCTGTCCTTGGATGGTCCATCTGCATGCACATGTCAGCCCAGTACTGTTGTGGCCATTGTTACTGTTTTCAGTCCCTGCTGCCTCTGTTGTGCTGTGGTGTGAATAGAAAGGCCTGCCTTCACTTTGATTGCTCCCCATGCAGTGGCAGGGTCATCAGAAAGAGTGATTCTGCTGAATAGCTCTTCACTATTTCATACAACTCATAAAATTTAATTTCCTCTTATGTCTCAAGCAACAAGAAACAAATAATGCTGAGCTATTTGAGAGCATTTAAGCATTTTCAGCACTCCTCTAAATTTGCACGTATATATGATTCAGGTATTGTCTGAAAAGTGGATTTGTCACCTGATGTGCAGTAGGTCAGTAATCACACGGTCAAGGAGAGTGTGTGGTCAATTTGCAGTATTCCTCAGGCATAAAACCTGTTTTCAGCTCCCCACAAAGGAGTCTTTGAATCTTAGGATTACTTTTGACACAAATTTCACACTGTTGTGTAACACTCTAGTGATCAGCATCGTATTAATTCCTACAGCATTTCTTTTCACTGCTTCAATTAAAGCTTCAGTTCCCATATTTGTCGTCTTATGAGTTCACTCTATTAATTCTTTCATCATCTGCAGAGTTATAACACATTGTCAAACTGGAGCTAGCCATCATCCTTCAGCATTCCTCATGCATTTCAGTAGTTTAGCCAACTTGTTTTCTTTTTTTTCCTATATATTTAGGGTTATAGATATTTAAAGGTCTTACTGAGACTAAGCTCCTACGGTTGTTGATAGAGCAGTTCTTTTTGTGGCTTCACGTGCTTTTCCATTTCTTCCAACTATATTGGTTTGTCCAGGTTGATGTGCTTTGCAGTGTATCACTGCCATTCCTTTAGGTTTATTAACTGCTTGAAGTAATTTCATAATCTCTGTACTATAATTTATAGGATTTCCTTGTGAGAATAACGGTCATCTTTCTTTCTAAATTGCACCATGAGCTTGTATTATTCCAAAAGCATATTTTGAGTCCGTGTAGACCTGAGCCCGCTTTCCCTCTGATAGTTCCAGGGCTCGAGTTGAAGCAATTAATTAAGCTTTCTGAGCAGATGTGTTCTCTGCCAGCAGTTTTGCCTCTGTTTCCTCTTGTAGACTGACAGTGGTGTACCCAGCCTTCTGTTCTCCTTTCACAGCAGAACTGCATCCATCAGTAAACAGCTCCCAGCTGGGATTCTGTTTAGGAGTAACCTTCAGGTCCAAATAGGTGGAGTAAACCTGTTTGATAGTTTGTAAACAATCATGTGCCAGTTCTCTTTCGTGTAAAGATAATAACGATTCTGGATTTGGGGCACTGGACACTTCCATTGCTGTATCCTCTTGTTCAAGCAGTACTGCTTGGTATTGTGCCATCCTGCTTAGGAATAACCAATAGTGTCCTTTCTGCTCCAGCACCACTGCAACAGCATGTGGTACACTAACGGTAATGTTCAGTCCCAAGGTCAGTTTTCTTGCCTCTTATATTAACAGCACAGCAGACTGACCCTTGTATGTAGCCTCCCCTCCTCCTCCAGCGCCTTTTCCAGCACAATTCTTTTCCTCTGGCAAAAAGAAAGTGTTCAACAGTGCTTGCATATCCCTCATCTAGATTATGATTTTTAACTATCATTTTAAAAGATCAGTATATTTTTTTTAGGATTTTCACAGTAGGACCCGGCAGACTCTTTTCAGTTCATCAAATCTGAAGTAGAAAAAGTAACCATGACACACCATTCTGGTCCTACTGTCTGTCGCAGTGGTGCCAGTATTACAGGGTTCTGTTGTGCTTGATTTCTATATGCAGTAGGACTAAATTCTCCATTCTGTTCACTGCTATTGCCTCTCTCCGTTATCAGTGATGCATCTTCTTTATCCCCTTTTTTTTTCAATATTGCAAGCAGAACAACATTGAGGTGATTTCTTTTTGTCATCATTAAGACATTCAAGTTAGATACCAACAGTTTACATTTTTTCCTTGTTTTGTGATTATTTCTCAAAGTGAAAAATTTGCATGTGAGATGTCACCCCGTTTATCCTGCCTTCTGTAAAACTTAATAATTTCCAAGATGGTATTATGATTGGAATTCTGCATTTCTGGCCATTTCTCCTCATCCTCCAATTTATACTATAGCTACTATAGAGTACAATATTATCTTAATTTTCTCTGTTAGAGGATCCCCACCACGCTTATCCCATGTTTCAGGATGTATCCTAGTAGAGAGCAAGAGGGGACCCCATAGACTGTCCTGTTCCAATACTGTTATTCAGAAAGAATGTTCTTACCAACCATGCTTTCTTGCACTCCAGTTATCACCGTCCAAACATGCACAAAGCTTACAAAATACCTTTACCTATTATTACCATGCCCCACGCAATGTCTCCTTATCATGCACTGCACCTTAGGGTCACTTACCACTTCAGACAGGGATATTACTCACAGAGTCCTCTGAACAATAGGTTGGTGCGTGCCTGGAGTTCAGAAAACAGTCTTTCCCCTCCAGCAGGCAGCAAGATTATCTGGGCAAAGCTTCACAGCTGTCCCATTGGGGTCACCAGAAAACTGCTGTCTGAAAAGTGGATTCAGTGCCTTGTGTGCAATATGTCAATGAACACACACTCAGAAGAGACATTGCTTTTTGGCTTATGGATGTGAATTTTGCTATTATAATGAAGGTGGTTCAGCTAAGAATACGTGGACCTTGAGTTTTCTTGCCAAGTTGGCAACATCCTCAAAGCATCCTGATTTATGTCCTCCTCAAGGCCTACTGCCTCTGGCAAGTCTCTGCTTGAAGGATGTCAAGATGCCAAGTGTTTATTCTTCTGATACCTAATGCAGTGTTAGCGCAGTTCTTAGAGTGAGCTTTCAGTGCAAGTGTTCATAGAAGTTACTTGTGCAGTGTGGGCCTCCCAGATCTGATAAACTGTCAATTAAATGCTATTTAAGACTGTCTTCTAAGAAGTGTTTTGGAGACTCATCCACTTCTGATGCCTTCTAGGTGCGTAATCTCACTTACATGGTGACTCGAAGGGAAAAAATCAAGAGATCTGTTTGCAAAGTTCAAGAACAGATATTTAACATCTACGCAAAACAGTTGGAACAAGAAAGAGTTTCAGGTATGCTTTGGCATTGTTTTTTTCACATGACACCACAGGCATAGGCATTGAAATGTTTGGGTAGAGTCTAATGACTGATTTTGAAGGACAAGCAGGACCTCATTTATTCTCGTTAGAATTGCATGTAGTCCACCATGCATCAGCAGATTGGAAGAA
>PPHD01031034.1:0-10166 GCA_002909625.1 Bambusicola thoracicus | reverse complement strand
AAAAAAAAAAAAAAAAAAAAACCAAAAAAAAAACTACCATCTTCTCCTAGATGTCTTTACCCTATGTGCAGCCCCTTACCAGACAGGTGACCTTTCCCAGTATAGGATGCTCCTTTCAGCCCGTGGCTGTACCAGAGGTATCTAGCAATTACAGATAGCGCATATTTTTGCCCAGTTCTCCTATTACGTGAAGGCTTGTTGGGTCCACAGCAGAGTGAGGACAACCCTGCAGAAAGAGAGAGGGTAAAGGGCTGAGATTATCTCTACCAGATCTTCACATTAGTGCCGAAGTGGCTGCACATTGATCCATCTCCCAAGGATTCAGAGACTAGCTGGCATGGGCTCTGTTTCTTTTTTTTTTTTCTTTCTTTTTATGTAGGATGTCTATTCCAGTGAAAGTAGAGCAAAATTAAATGGTACCAGCTCTAACATCCTTGCAGAGGCACAGCCCGTGCCACTGCCTGCCATCGCTCCAGCATCACAGTCTTTGCTAGACAGGTATGTACTGAGGAACAGTAATAGCTCTGAACAGTGTCCTCTCTCTCACAACTGAAATACATCAGTTTTGTGAGCTCTTCCTCCCTTGCCAGCGTCCATCACATTTTCTTCCCACACACACTTCACTAATGCTATCAGTAATGTCTTCCTTCTTCCATATCTATTTTTTTTTTCATTTCTCCTGTTATGTTCCTGGCATCTTATTAGTACTTGCTCCGTATTAACCTCCCTCCATCTCCAGCTTCTCTCGTCACCCCAAGCACAGTGCAAAACCTCTAAAATGAGTAGTTCCCCCACCCAGTATTTCCAACACTGGGACCTACGGGAGCTGCATGACATTGTGTAGGAGTGAAATGATTGCATGCTCTTCCCCATGCACCCACTACAAAAGAAAAATCTGATGCTCAGCAAGGAATGACACCTTGTCTTCCCTCAAACATGGCAGCCCTGCTTTTTTCATGTTGGTCTCCTTCTGACAGCAGGATGGTCTTAGAGGACAAACGAGAAGTATCTCCACTGATGAAAGGGAATAGGTTTGCTGTTATTGGATGATTATTTCTCTGCTGGTTCAGAGCGGCACAGAGAGATATAGGGATTCTTCTGGAAATTACAGGTAGGAAAAAATATCACTACTTCTTCCATAGAATTTTGCCTATTTCCCAGCTGAACAAAAAAATATTTACACACAGATATCCTGGCAGTGGTCATTGGGTTATAGGGTAAGCTGTATTTTGGTGTGGTGAGTCAGAGCTGTTTCAAAGCCAGCTTTGCCATTCTCCCCAGAGTTACCTTCATTCTGCCCTTGAATTTCTAGCTGAAGTGGAAAGAGCCAGCTATGAGCCAACACTGGCTGTTTTGACCTATTTTCAGCTTCTTATGTATAAGTTCTAAATGCCCTTTCGTTGCACAATGCAGTGCATTAAGCAACATTGAGTCCCTGTGTGACAAAAGCACGGAATCCGCTTTGATCTAATCCCTCGATAGATGTACAAAAATGAGCCCCCACCTGCATGCATAAAGTTCTCTGATCCTGCACGGCCTCTTGCAGAGAGACCAGAGGCAAGGTTCCCCACACCAACTGTGTGTACACCTTCAGCTAAGCTTCAACACGACCACAGCTCATGGGGCAGGGGCACAGTGAGCTATGGGGCAGGTTAGTCATTTATCAAAGCAGGAGCCCAGGGATTTCAAGGAACCATTTGCTGCTGTTGAGGCAGAGTCCGTTTCCTCATTTCTAGCAGATGCTGCAGCACCATCTCATCGCTCAGCCACTGTCTCTCTGCTGATGCTACTTTGTTGTTTTGCAAAGGGTTAGTTATGATATTTTTTTTCTTCTTCTGCAGCAGCCCAGCTGGAAATGTAAGATAATATCCAAAATAATTAAGAGCTCCTCACACTATATTTCCTGCTTGCATTCTGTCTCCAAGACATCTTCCATGGGAGGTAAGTAGAAGGGAGAGCAGAGTGTCAGAAAGCTGACAGCCAAGGCGGACACGAGAAGAATTATAGGCATTCAACAAACATTATAAGGACAATAACACACTGGCTTATGGGTATTTATTTTTTATGAGCGGCTTTGGCAGTATTTTGTTTGAAGTTTTGATGGCCATATGTTTTCCAGGGAGGCACAGCACTGTTTGTAAACTGTGCTATAATTGAAATTGAGTTTTTATGAAATCTATGTGAAATATGATAACACATTAAAATACTCTCCTTTGGAGAGTTTCCTCATTGATTTTTGTTGCATTAAATCTGTTTACACATCAAAGGAAAATATTACATTCTGCCTGTCTTCATTTCAGTCACACCCTTCCTTTTGTTTCCTGGAGACTGCACATGGCAGAGCAAAATCCCCTCTGTTCAGAGCTCTTCCAGCACTCACACTTCTTTTAGCGAAATGATGCTTTACACTATAATTGGACTTCTTTCTCCCATCTGCTTAGCAAACCAGGAACTTTACGATGCCTTTTTCTTCCTTCATCCTTTCAGCAATTCAGCTCTATGTATACACTGGGACCAATTCTGCCCTACTGAAAATACATGGAATTTCATGGCTGACTTCTCCAGGATCAGGATCAGTCCACAGAGGTATCTGCTGCGGACAAAATCTGTAGCTGGAGCTGTCATGGCTCAGTTCACTTCAGAGGAGCTTTGCTGCTTTATCTGAGCATCTGTCCCTGGAAAAGTTTTTGGTTTTTTTTTTTGCTATGGCAGATGATGTTTTAAATTCAACCAGCATGCTTTATCTGGGTCTTCTCAGGTGTTGCTGTAAAGACTGAGCTGTCTTTAATTTTTGCTCATGAAAATATCATTTTATGTATACTTGTATAAGTGCGTATCAAACAATTGCATATGCCAGTGAAAAGTGAATGCATAGGAGGAAATAATGCAGTCACAGGGAAGGCGTGTTTTTGCCTTAGTACTAAGATTTCAGAGTGAATCCATCTTAATGACAAAATGAAAATGGAAAGTATTCTTTGGACAGATAACTAGATACACGGCAATAAAACTTACCTTGGTTTACTCACAAAGCACCTTGTCAGAGCATCAGCACTGCAATAACATTGTTTGCATCGTCTCGTCCAGGCTGCTCTTCTACGGAGTTAGGACAAAGGCCTATTTCAGACACAAAAGAAGTGGTCTGTTTTGGTGTTTGTCATTTTAGGGATAACAGCTGTATGCTATCACTACTGCCTGCTGGATTTGGTTCAGAGTTAAAGCTGATCTCTTGCCAAATGTTATTTTCATTTCTCCTCTGCTAACTGAGAAATTGTCTTTTTTTTTTTTTTCCTCCTCTTTGCACTAGCTTGGCTTTTATTTTCATCTTTTTTTCCAGAAAATATAGTGTGCTGTGTGTGTTTGGACCATCAAACCCCAAAGCTGACCCTGCACCCTATGCGCAGAACTTCACCCTGACCATCAGAGATGTATAGGGTGAAGACTCATCATGGAACTGATTGCACTGCCTGGAGCCCAGGGTTGCATTGCCTTTGTTATCTCTGCTGTTGTGGTGTGGCTGAAAATGCTTTTACTGTTGACAAAACCTATGTAGCTCCTCATAAAACCCAACAGAAGCACATGCCTCTATGGCCTCCTAGTTGGGCAGATGTTCCATGATGTCAGCAGCCCACACGATATGTTATCTGTGCCCCTTTAATTTTTGCTGTGCCTTTGTTTTGGTTAATTTTTAGGTGTAAAAAAGTTCAGTTGTGAGCAGTCAGGAAAGAAATCACTGAGGCCTATGCATGGGATTGTCATCTATGACTGTAATGGAGGAATACCAGCTTGTAGGGCAGTGATGGTACAAGGATGGCTCATAAAGATAGAAGATGAAATAAAAAATTATAGCTATGTGTACTGGAATTTAGAGGTAGGAGCTGGATGCTGAGGCCACCTCTAAAATGGCTGTCCAGGCACTGAGAGAGGATAGTTCCTATGTTAAGCATAAGGTATATGTGCAATAATAATCTCACAAGATATTGGGATATTTATATTGATGCTGCTGTGAAAGTTCTTTGAGGGAACAGCAAATTTAACACAGATTAATTGACTTACTGATCTCACGAGTTAATATTCCACAAAAGAGCTGTAAGGTTGCAATGAAAACTGACATTTGTTTTCAACTCACTGTGTCTTCAGTGCCCGAATGCAAATTTGGTTCCATCCACCAAGGCCCTGTTGCACCAGTCCCAGAAGTTTCTTCTCCCTCTCTCCTTATGCATATGTATGTGGCAGTGTATCTGAGGTGAGAAAATTCAAGATCTGAGGGCACCAAAGATTGCTGCAAAGCCTGATGAAGACCACAGCAGTTGACCAGTGGATTTTCTACCCAAGGACTGCTGATCCAAAGGGGCTCCTTGGCAGCATGGTGGGAGAGATACGTGGCTGATTGTCCTGCACATTACAAACAACAGGTGAGGCCCTCTGTACATTATTTACTCTTAGGAACAGTGGAAAAAGAAATGGGAAGTGAATATTATATGTAAGATATAGCTTTCACCAAAAAAAAGTTGTAACACGGTGCCCAAGAGTACTTGAGTACAGGACACTATTGAGATCTTTCAGGCATTTAAAAAATTAAGAGAGAAGAGGAAGGAGAAATTTTGAATGACTTGGGTAAAATCATGCTTCAATCTAACAAACTTGGACTCTTCCACTTCCTTGTACGTTAACCGAAGAGCAAAATCTGCCTCACTCTGTGGTTGTGATGGGCCCCCATTTCAGCTCAAGCAGAGGTGGGACTGCCTTTGTTCCTGGCAGTAGGCTTTCAAGAAAGAGCACAGGCCGTTAAATAAATAAATCAATGTGTATCTCCTTTTTTCTGAAATTCATACTTGGCTAGTTACCTTCTAAAACAAAAATAAAAACAAAACGAAACAAATCTTCAAGGAAATGATGTGAGACAGAACAACAAGAAAAAGGTTTCTGGGCATCTCTTCCTCTCTTCCCATGCAGGTCCCTCCTGGCTTGCAGGGTTGTTGTTTTCGTTGTTGTTGTTGGGTTTTTTTTTTAGTAATTCAGAGTTTCTGAGCTGCAGCAAACTGCAGCCCTCTTTCTCATTCCTCAGCAGGTTTATTTGCTCTTCTCCTCTGAGGCCAGGCTGTCAGCTCCTCGTGTTTTACTGAAGCTTCTCTCCTTGAGCTACAGGCTTTCATAATTGTAATTTTTCTCTTTCATGTCCTTTTGCCATGTGACATGCCAGGCAGCCATTTCTGATGCTCCAGCCCTTGTGCTGCATCCCTGCTTCCGTACACATGGGGCCACTTGCTCCCTCCTTTGTCAGCCTCCAAATAAAATGGAAAAAAGCACAAATCAAAGCTGCAGCCCAGCGGAGCAGGTACAAGGAAACTGAGTGGGCTAAAACGAGCAAGAGACAAAAAGAGAAAGAGATAAAAACAAGAAAATAAATGAATTTATATTAAAAAAAAAAAAAGTCAGAAGAAAGCAGCAGAAAGGAAGGACAGGGAAAATCCACAAAGCAGAATAGAAAGGCAAATATAGAGACAGTTGAGGTGCCTTAGCTGCTGTGAGACCAAACAGACAATTTATGATGAGTGGGAAATCACAGTCTGTGTGTGCTGTGCACAGAAACTTTTGAAGAGCTTATCGCAGGGCAGGTACTGAGCATACCCTGAAGAAATAAGAAGAATAATAGGTATTTCTGACAGGGAGGGTGTGTGTGCAGGAAGAGATGCTGAGGTTTCTGCTTCTACATAGATTGTATGAGTGTATACACACCCACGTGTGCATATGAATATATATAAATTATGTTTATATATATATAAAACACGCATAGATATGTGTCAGTACAAGTGTTAATTGTGTTAAATGTAAGAACAGAACTCTTATTTACAGAAACACATGCTTATCTTTTTCAGGGAAGCCTTCCCACAGCAATGATTCCCACCTGGGAGGAGCTGACAGACTGGGAGAGGACTTGTCCACATTTACACTGTGGCCCCAGTGCTGTGTTCCATAGTCACCTAACAGTCAGGTAAACTCTTGGGGTTTGACATCTCAGCACCACTGGGAGGTGCATGGGCAGTCAAAGGCCAGTGTTTGGGTGAGAATGGGGACCCAGCCTGTGGGTCAGTGTGGATATACGCAATGTTGAGTCAGTGCTAAGGACTAGGATGGCTAGAAACCAGCGCATTTCCTACAGGAAATGTGGTATGCATTCATTATGAAGTAATGTCACGTTGAGGAGCCATACAACAAAAGCAACAGCAGCATACAATTTAGGAAATTTCACAATTGGATTAATTATCAAGACATATTGTGGATGATAGCAAATATATGGCTGGTTAGCTTTGGCATAATACAAAATGAATGTAGACATTAATAAATAGCTATGCATTTCTGCCATAACTTTGATGTTAATTGTACATTATGTGTTCTATAATAGATGAGCTGTTTTTCTATTAAATGAGCATATTGCACAAAGTATTTATTATGTTTTCTCTCTGTCTACAAAAAGGATAAAATGCAATAGCTCACCAAAGTATTTTCATTTTTTAAGTAATGATGGGAGCAATGGTCTATGCTATGAATACATTTTCAAAATTATATTTAATAATTGTTCCTGTTTTGTTTCTATGTATTTCTTGAACTTTCAAATCTTCAAGAGAATCATGTTCAAAGGAATATTTAGCAAAGAGAAAAACACTAAATATTTCATGATATAATTTGCTCTTATTAATGTAATTGTCTATATAGCTTAGATTAAAAATTTACAAGAATTCTTTTCTCTTTCAATAGAAGTTGTAATTTCTTAAGAATTTCCATAAATGTTTTGAGATTAATTCTCAGCTCTGGGAATCATTGGAAATATTTTCATTATTTGATATTGCATCTGATGTTGAAATTGGCTTTACACTTATTTTTCTCTTTTATAGCCCTGCCAGAGATTCTTTGTCACAGAATTAGTACTCGTGTAACTAAGATACAAAAGATTAAATATTTTCCTCAGCAATTGCATGAGTAGACTTTGACTTTTAATTTCTTCCATTATTTAACATACTGATTATTGCTTTTCTTGAGCAGATATTTTAATGTTTTAATACAAATCTCTCCACACAACCAGTAATGTTTTATAGTCTGAGCAACTCCATGCAATTCTGTGTCACTGTTCACTTTTAACACTATAGAAATGTATGGCAGTCCATGGCTACAAAGGAAGAGCATGTATGATTAGGGAATGCAATCTCTTCCGTCCCACAGACTTCTTGCCCGAAATATCCCTTCTGCTTTAGCCAGAAGTAATAACTAGATCAGTTCTTTCCTTTTTTGACATTTCTGTAAGTAAAGAGACTGTATACTTGCCATTCTTGTTCTTTAAAAGTTTCCTATTATGGGACTGGAAAAAAACTCGAAACAATTTCCTTTAAGGAGTATGAAGAGGCCATGTTTCTGTTTTTCTCTAGTTTCCTAGACCTTTTCAAATTAAATTGAATATCTTATGATGTTGCCCTGAATCCATCAAATATTCATTCAAATGATTCTGTTTATTGGCATCTCCACATTAGCATATCGGTCTGTTAACATTCCTGTAACCATCCATCTGCCTCGTGGCTCCACTTCTAAGCAGACTTTCTCTCAGCTGCTAGTACCATTAAAATCAACTTTTTCGCATCTGAGCTTACTTTCATTTAAGCCACCACTAGTGTAGAAAGGAGCTCATTTAGTGATGCTTTTTCACCTTTTAGGTTAACTCTGAATGCATCATTAACAGAAAGATGTTGACTAATTTGGAGGGAGTTTAGAGAGAAGCTGTAAAAATGGTTAGTGGGTCAGGAAAGCATGCACTCTGCAGAAAGATAAAATGAACTATTCATGTCTAGACTGGCTGGAAATCATGACTAGGAATTTTTAAAAGGTGTAAACACGAGTAGCGGAAGAGTTCAGTGCATTAAGACAGAAGTTATATGGGGAGAAAGTAGAAAATTCCTCTTTGGATGTTCATGACGACAATTTGGAGAGAGTTGTGATCCCACAGTGCAGGTGGACAGTGTAGAGGATCGCAGAAGCTTTTGTGTTGCATACATGTATGTGTTTTGTACTTCTATAGGGAAAAATGCTACCAACAAGCAAGAGAATAAGCCTAAATATGAGAAAATTGCCATTTACTTGTAGCCACATGTCTTCTGATGGGCCCCATATTAAGCTGCAGACGTCTCCTTTTTGAACTGCTGGAGGGCTTGGCATGCAGGCCATTAAAAATCACAAAATAGTAATACAAATAGGAAGCAATCTGGCTTTGCTAGAGATTTTTGACCCAATTTCCCACAGTGGGGCAGCTCTAATAGTACATACCAGTGCCTGACAGCATAACTCGATCAGAGGGACTCTGGGTGGTCTGAGACAGTATCCACTTGAAATTTGTTGCTTGTTTTACTTTGATTTGACTCACAGCTGTGCAAGCTGGGGATTCTGAATTTACAATTTCAGCAACGCTGCAGAGTACACAACTTATGCCTGCACATCACACAAGCTTTGGGTTGTACCCACCTTGCTTCATCTGGCCTTCATCTGCACAGAGGTCCAAAACTTTGTGGCTGAATGCCGTGCAGGAATTTGCACCATCACAGAATAGTATTTAATTTGTGGGTAGACTTTCAGAACACTCGGTGGAGTTTAAAAAAACAAATTATGTTTAGAAGATTTCAAAGGCAATATCTTCTTCAGTGAGTAAACTCGTTCACGTTCCAACATTTAATTATAAAATGGCTTCAGGAAACTCAGTACTCTGTATGATCAGCAGTATTGGCAATATCTTTGCACAATATCATGGTTTGGTTTAATTTCCAAAGAGAAAATTTATTAAGAGGAATGTGAAAACCACTGTAAAGGTAAACATTTCATAAGCCAACTGACAACCACATTAGAAATATTAAATAAGCTTAGAAAATGTTATCTGGTTTGCCTACAAATTTTAATGTGCTTGGAGAGAAAAATGTTACCTGACTGCATCGCAGGATCCAATGATTAAGAACCGAATGAGACCTAAAGACCATCTATTTCAGTAATCTGTCTCTGTCAGTGGTGAGATGCTTGAAAAAAGTCTAATGAAGCTCTTTTCCCAAGCTCAGGCTACAAAGATACAAAACACGTCCTAGCCACACTCTAATATCTGAAACATGAATGTTTAAACTTCATTCCATTCTTTTGGAGCTATTAATTATATCTCTGGATACCTTGGATGGCCATAGATTATCTAGCCCCTTTAAAAACTCTTGTCCTCAGGCAAATTTAATCTACAAATGAGGCTATAATTTAGAGAACACTCATGCAAAAGGATTAAATTCGTCTTTAAATTCAAGTAAGGGTTCATTCAAATTCTTTTAAACAGTTCCAGTTGTTTGGTTTGTTTCTGTGTAACTGTGTGCAATGTGGACGAATGGTAAACTTCTTACAATCCTTATTGGACATCCCTCTCTCTTTGCCCCATGGAAAACAACACAGGCGAGGGGCTCACTGCACTGACTGTATGGTGGTTCCAGAGAGTAAACGACCATAGTTATGTATAGAAGACAGTGATGCAACACATACTGTCAGTATTTATGCTTGGCTGTAGTCTTCCATACTCCAAAAATTCACATGAGAAAGAATCTGCTGAGTCTGAGCTGACCATGATGTCCAGATATCCCAGGCAATTTTGTTCTAGAGATATTTAAAAGGAATGAAGTGAAGTAGCTTTGTCCATTCCAATAGCTATCTATGTATCTCCTTGTCATTTATTGCTTTTTTTTTTCCCTGGATCCACTGACTGTTATATTCCTAAGGAAAATTTTCATAATAATTGTGGTGGATTTTGCTGCAAATCCATAATACAAATCACTGTTCCAGCAGGTACTGCAAGTGACATTTGATCCAAAGGCCAAAGCTTCTCTTATTAAACAGCAGAAAGGAGCATATACTTTCAAGGGAGTGATGTGCCAAGCAGGAAGAATAATATAATATCCTCTCCTGTGAGCTGGACTGACTCTGCTGTGAGATGGCAACCTCTAGATTGCTTGTTGTGCTTAAAAAAACTGGTGAAGCATGAGTATAGCTTGAGGGAAATGCTGATGCAAAAGATACTCTAGGAGAAAAATGATGGGTAGAAAATGTAATTTATCTTGACCTTACATCCTAATAGTCACAAAAAAAAAAAAAAAAAAAAAAAAAAA
>PPHD01031032.1:0-10166 GCA_002909625.1 Bambusicola thoracicus | reverse complement strand
TTAAATCAAGCAGACTCATTAATAAAGTATAAACAGGAATTTACTTTAAAATAACGTTAATGTTTCCTTAGCTTGGCATAGGGAAATAATGCACAGACATTCTTCTCTGTCAGAAAAAGTCAGCGTACTCTACTGTGCTCAAGGAGCCCATGATGGAAAGATTATACAGTGCAGACACCTCCAGTGGAAAGTCTTCTTTGATGTTGGTAACTACACACAGAGTCTAGGATTTCTTAGGTCATGATTCAGTTCAATCAGTTAATTTTTAAGCAGATGGAATCAATAGTTTCACTGAAAGTCATACTCACCTCCTGATTCTAGCCATAGTTGTTTCCAGCACCAGGACAAAGTCTTCTGCAGGAGAGAGCTGGACACCATTGGGAAACCTCAGTCCCACCATTAAGACTTTCACTTCTTTTGTTACTGTGTCATATTCAAGCAGGCTAAAGAGAGTATTATACATGCTTGTAAATACATATTTACCCATTGTGGTTTCATTTTTCAGGTTTCACACGCGTTTCACTTAAGTTAGAGGATGAATATCAAGGAAGCACTTGCTTATGAAGACAGGAGAAATACTACTGCCAATCTCAAGAGGCCTATACATTAAAGATTTAGATAGAACACAATGCTAACACCCTCCCTTCTAAAAAGCACATTCCATTTGAGTCTTCTAAAAGGAGAAAAAAAAAAGCAATCTCATTTACTTTGCTGCAGGTCTCATCAGCATCATCTTCCACACTCTCCTGAGCAACGCAGTGTTTGGACAGGTGACTTATAACAAGAAAAAAACTTGGAGACCAAGAAAGTGTCCAAGTCCATTCTTAGTGGTGAGCTTAAAGTAAGTTAAATGCTATGGGGAAGGGATACTTGCCGCCCATCATCTGTGCCTTCCATAACCAGGAATAAGTAGTCTCGTCTTTGCCATTTGCTACTGGAGTCTGTGAAGTAGATTTTCCTGCCATCCCGGGTCACTGTAAGGTCATTCAGAAATGACAATTTCTGACCTTCAATTAATGTTTTGGTCGACACAAGCATTTTCGTTTCACCTGGTTAGAAAAAAAGACAGACATATAAGGCCAGCTTTTATATGTCCTGCTTGGGCAGCAAGTTAAATACGAACAGGAAATTAGCAAGCACTTCACATTTTCTCCATTCTTGCCTCTGTTAAGTGAGAAGGTTTTGGATTGCAATGGAATAACTCAACACAATGTAAATGAGAAGGAGAAAACACTCTTCAGAAAAGCTGAAACAGTTGATGTTTCCTTCTGATAGGCACCAAACTTGCCACATTTCTGAAGCTCATATTAAACCAAGCATGAATGCAGGTCCCAGCGTTGTAGAATTCAAGCCAACTAATAACCACTCTCTCTTCCCCCATCAATCTGTAGGATTGAAGAAGAGTTTTAAACATTTAAGCACTGGCAGATTCACTGAACTGCTCTGGCAGAGCTGACATATCACCACGTAAATTATTATGGCCAAGCCCTTAACACGACTGATGAAAATCTGTTGTAGTCATATTTGGGCATGGGGTTTGTTTTTCTTCTTCTTTTTTTTGACATGACTGAACTAATATGGCAGCTGTCTACCATCAGTAAGGGAGACCTTGATTACACTCTCCCAAAGCCACACAGTCTAAACCCTTCCAATTGATCTGATGTGGCATTTGGCCAAGTCTCCTTTCCCCCACCCAGAGCCAATTTGGAAACATGAACTGTAAAGAAAGTGAACCCTTCAAGAAAGCAAACCATAGATTTCTGACGACACAGCTCCTGAAACTGAGATCTGGCTCAGGGACATACAATGAAGGACACAAAACAGCAGTGCCTTTTTCAGCAGCAACAAGCCACTTGATCTTCAGCCACACCAAGCTATGCCTTTTCACCTTCTATAGTTTGAGGTTACAGAGAAGAGGTCTTCACTACCACATTGTGAGATTAAGGCAGAAACAAATGGATACTAAACACAGCAAAAAGCATATGTAACTGCAAGATTATTTTTCTACCTTTATGAAAATTAGCAGCTGCACAGAGCTCACGAGTCCCGAGGCATCTATTTTGACAGTCAACAACACAGCTTACCAGAAGATAAGCAACTGTTAACACTGATCTAGACAGACACAGAGAGGAAACGATTGCTACAAGAAAATAAAGAAAGTTCTTGCATGGCATGTTTCATTCAGACAGCTCCAAACTGCTTTAAAGAAAAGACAGGCATTGCCTACAGTGTCTGGCAAAACTCCAAATGAAGAGCAGATTTATCAGTGGAAGAGAACAGCTGAGGAAAGAAGTCATACCTGTGCCTGGATTAACTTCATAGAGTCCATAATAAGCATCTGCCACAAAAAGGGTGTTATTTGGTCCCACTCTGATACCAAGTGGTCGTCCACAAGTTGGCTCATCTGCAGGAGTTCCTTAGGAAAAATGTTTTAAATGGTTTTCCAGATACAAATAAACACAAGGCATTTGTGCTAGCTGCATTAGATTGAATGACGGCTTAAGAAGACTTTAGTGCCAGTGCCATACATACACTCATTAAAGAAACAGTTTTTACTTGCCTGGGTGGGAGTGATACAGATAGCTCCATGTTTTGACCAGGCTAGAGATAAACTTAACCAGTTAATAGCCTGACAAATGATAGCAGCTGCCCCTGACAGCCAACTCGGGCTGAATGTCAGCAAATTGGTTTAAATGAATGCTTTTTTCCTATGAAGCATTAGTTTTACTGTGGGCTTATTTTCATAATAAAGTGCACACACTCCTTGGAAGCATCTCTAACTGGAAAGAGCTAACATTCTGATGAAAGAATAGTTTTCTTATGACTCCAGGCTTGTATATTAGGAATAAGAACACCATAAACATGAAACATTTGTGTCCACTTGAATCCTAAAGAACAGTGACATTGAGAACATCTCTAATTTGAGATGTTATCAAGACAGTCTGCTGGGGAAAGCAGTCAGACCTTCTATCACCACTTCCCTCCACAGCCTGAGAAGGGCAAGAGTCTAGGGTCCCCACTACCTCTTTGGCCCCAAAGAAACAGGACAGCATAATTTTGCCACCTCTCCCAAGAACACATTGCACGCTGTGTAAGTCCAATGGAAAAGATGATTTGCTGTATCCATCCTCCGCCACATTCATGCCTGAACATAAGCCGAAAGTCCAGCTTTGTATCAGCTGGCAGTAGACTGTTTGCTGTCAGTGCCAAGGCTTCCCTGCTTGTTAGGCAGCCAAAACAGATCAGAGCCTGGTCTTGTGAACAGCCATTTAAAACACCTAAAATGCTGAGCATGCTAGTGAGAGCTACATAATGCCAGCCTACAATCTCTGCTTAACCAGTGACAAAAATAGGGCTGCAGACAGTCAATAATTGATAAACACTAATAAACAATCTACTACCAGTTGTTCTCACTCACTTCCAGAAAACTCATTAAGTGAAGCAAATGAGTGGCTGGAAAAGACGTGTGGAATTCAACAAGAAATAACTGTTACCACAATCCTCCACTACACTTACCAAGGAAAGGAAATTGGTACAACAAAACACAAGGTAAAATTCTATAGAGCAGATATTTTATTTATTTACAAAATCTCCAAAGAAGTTGATTTTACCTATTCACACATTGTCTCAGAATTCATTCACTCACGCTTGCTCAAAGGTCTTCAGTGGTGGCCTTTCACCTCACAATCTTGCTGACTTCACCTTCCGTAAACATTAGGCCAGGTTGTTGCCCATTTTTTTTTCCTTCTTTTTTTGGGTATATGCTATTTCTGGGTGGGCCAGCAGGAAAAGGAATGTTATTTGTGATACATGCAACCTCATCTTCCTGGGGTTAAGATGCAGGATCTTCTACTGACAGGTCATCCATGCTGCAAGCCTTATCACAGTGCAAGCCTTGTAGCTGTGGCATAAAACAACCTGAATTCCTACATTTTACTGTTAGGAGCAGTGTCCTTTGTTATCAGTAGCACTCATTCCCATTCTTTTAGCTCTTTGCTCTACTGTTCCACTCTTATTTTATTCATACATGTACTAATATTTCTGTTACAGATGTCTACAGGGGAAGATATGTACTTGCATGAGAAATTCAGACAGAACACTAAGCTCATCAACACAAGTACCTGTTTTTGGGTACACTATGCTCAGAAGCTGTCACTTACCACAAGGACCATGGCCAATTCTGGCTACTGTCTGTACTTCCCCATCTTCAATTTTGAGAATCTTCCCATCAGCTGTCCCAGTAAATAGCACATCTGCAAAAATAACTGGTGTGATTAACTTGATCACAAAACTGAATATAAACAACACGTAAACTTCACCATGCATCCAGATTAAATAGCAAATGAAAGATGATTGGACTAGTAGAGCCCATTGGTACGACTTTTCTATCTTCAATTTATCTGAAGCCTTAAGTTTGCTACTTGCACTTCTCAAAGGGAATAACAAAACTTCCTCCTGGTCACATAATTCATTTCACCCATAGCTCAGCTGTCACAAATGGGAAGGTTTCCTAAAGAATTTCTGTTGATTCTGACCAAACTAGGTAACAGAAAAGCATCAGCGGCTTCAAGAAATCACTTCAGTACAACATTAACAGAGACGGGTAACAAATCTGTAACCTGAAGAAGGAATTCAGAGTGCTTTGTTGCTGTGGATTTATATATATATTTTTAATACTCTACTAATTCATGAAAAGATTCAGCAGGAGGAAAATAAAGGATCCAGCTGCTATGCACCTTTCATCAGTGCTTACCGCCAATATTGACGATGGATTCCGGCCCGACCAGTTGATTCTCCCATAATCGCTCAGCTTTCTGTAACTTGTTATTGGGCTCCAGCACACCCGTCAGGAGGGGCGGCTCCTTCAGACTGCAAAAACAGAACACAGATCTCATGACCCTTTGCACAAATATGCACTCTTGAGCAACGAGTTGGATCCATTTCTTCCTAGTTTGCCAACTCCTGAAAGCTGACTTATACTTCACATATAATGTATTTCTAAAGAGAAAGCACAGCTGGCAAGCTGAAAAAATGACTCTTGTTCATAATAGATCAAAATCTTCTTGTTTTGCTGATCTGAAAAGATCGTGTATTCTTAANCCCATCTTCCTTACAGAAAGGCAAAGGATTCAGCACCACAAGACAACAGAATCAGAGAACGGCCTGGGTTGAAAAGGACCACAATGACCAACTAGTTTCAACCACCCTGCTATCTTCAGGGTTGCCAACCACCAGACCAGGCTGCCCAGAGCCACATCCAGCCTGNATTGTATCCATAAATCA
The DNA here is from genome assembly GCA_002909625.1 of Bambusicola thoracicus. Taxonomy (NCBI): domain Eukaryota; kingdom Metazoa; phylum Chordata; class Aves; order Galliformes; family Phasianidae; genus Bambusicola; species Bambusicola thoracicus. The sequence continues at coordinate 4,883 of PPHD01031032.1, read as the reverse complement.
GCTTTAAGTCAGCAACACATTCCATGTCCATGTCCTTACAGAAAGGCAAAGGATTCAGCACCACAAGACAACAGAATCAGAGAACGGCCTGGGTTGAAAAGGACCACAATGACCAACTAGTTTCAACCACCCTGCTATCTTCAGGGTTGCCAACCACCAGACCAGGCTGCCCAGAGCCACATCCAGCCTGGCCTTGAATACATCCAGAGATGGGGCATCCACAGCCTCCTTGGGCAACCTGTTCCAGTGCATAAGAGAATTATTCTTTTCTTAGTCAGCTGAAGTAGCTGTTTTTACCAAACCACTTTTCCTGGAAAGACAGATGCATATTACTAAACAAAAAAAACGTACTATACTGAAAGATATATTCTTGTTCATAACTTTAATGCGTATCCACAGAGAAAGCCCAACTCAAAGGACTAAGTTGCACATAAAGGAAATAACACTTAAATCTAAAAATTATAAAATAGGGTCCAGTCCTTCAAGCCCTTATTCACATAAATAGCCTTATTCAAGTCAACTGGAGTTCTAGTGAAGTACAGAAATATGGAGAAAGGTACTAGTAAGACGTCTACACAGTTTCAACTTAAATACCACACTCCAGAGCACTGTGCTCCAAATTCAGCCCCAACTGTGCTAATAAACTCAAATATGTCCCAGCCACAATCTTATGTTCTTAAAAACACATGCGTAAACCACTACGGTTTCCAGGAGTTAAGGATTTCAAGTCATTAATGAAGCTGCATTCTTGCTCAAGATGGTAAGCTCATTAGTTGCTCAGTCACAGGAGCATGCTAAAGCTCCCAGGGCAAAGCTCTGGAAGAATTTTTAAGTTTAAAGAAGTCTTTATATGACCACAAGCAAATGCCTTCTACCTGCAGAATCTCTAAAAACATGGTTTGACTCCAAAATGTGCCCAGGTTTACAGGATCCAGGACCTTGCCAGGACCAGCAATATTGCAACCACAACTACAGTGAAAGTCGTGGAAATTTCTACGTATTTAGCAATTAGAGGGAAAATGTCAGCAGAATCTGCAAACAGTAAAAGCTATGAGAATTGAAGAGAACAGGCACACAATACAAATAATGTAAGAAGAGAGAGAGATGCACATTTTATCTGTTTGGTTACAGACAGCAAACTTTCCAATTTAAGTACTAGGCCCTGTCCACACAAGATTTACAGCAGAGTTGCTTTCACAGTGCAAAGACAAGATAGTTTTCTATCCCTTTTTCCAAGTGTTAGAGAGTTTCAGATTAAGATAACAGCAGACTCAGATAAGGAACTCACTCATTTGCCAAGAACTTCGGACAGTTATGTTTTCACATAGAAAATCCTCCCCAAGATCAAATATCATGCAATACAGACTAACAGAGAAAGAGCTTGGAATAAATCAGTTGCAGATGTTTCATGTGGAATTTCAGATGTCACCTGCCTTCCCCTCCCCTCTTAACCTTCCTTATTTCCAGTGGCTTACTAGAGTAGTAGAATTTGCATTCACTGATAGCAATACATGTTCTTCCACTGAAGTTATTGCTTCAAACAGCTTCCATCTACTTCAGCTGCTTCAGAACACTTCAGAAAAACCACAGAGAATTATCCTTTGTATTATACAGACCTAAACCACTCCTTAATTAGCTTTTTAGCTTCACTTCAAGAATGTAAAGCAGTACAAGTCAGTGATTTGGGCAAGAATGCTTATCCTGGTCTGGCAAAAGGGACATAAAGTAAGAGATGTAAGCATGCAGAATACTGTTACACCCTGGATGAGAAATAGACCAGAACAATATAATAGGAAAAGCACTGTAAATAAATCCTACTGGGTTCCAGAATTAAGTTGCAATGTATTTCAGGGAATACTTTGTTAAACTCAACACAGTAGAAAGCATTTTATTAAGATTTGCAAGCAAGCGGCTTAGGTCTAATAGCTTTTTGGCAAGACTTGTAAGTACTACCCTACCACATTAACAGTTTCCCTAAACCCTAGAGATGTTCACAATGTTGCTCTTCCTTTTCATTACAGAATTATCAAGTTGATCCTAAATCCTCAGCAAAGTTAGCATTTTCACTTACTTCAAAAAGCCAGAAGCACCAACTAGCAGACTGTTTCACACACAGTGCAGGTCATATCCTCTCATGCAGCTGGCTCCCTGTTATATCCCATATTTGATATTAATTCAGACAGTTCAAGACACAAATCACCTAAATGCATTTGCTTTACAAGATGTGCATTTAAATATAACATCGTCATATGGTTCAGCTGGTACCAAGCACCGAATCAACCCAGCCAGGTTATCCATTCAGTTTATATTTTCATATGAATAGTGTCTCTTGTCAGAAATGGGTACAGCTTGGGTTCAACTGTACTGCTTGGCTCCTAGTGAAAATATAGTTCCTGTCTCCCTGAAGGCAAGAGCACATGTAAGTGAGCACATGTAAGTAAGCACAAGCCCTACTGACAGCTTGGACAGCAGAAAAAAAAAGCATTTTTGAGATTAATGACCAAAGGAAGTAATTCAGCTCCTTCACTGATCAGTGCCGAACACACAACTGAAAAGGTGACTCAGAAACAGATTGGGTATGCAAAGCAAGCCCTGGCAATGCGTAACAATGCAATCACTCCCCATTTTCCTAATCCAGTTGGAATCACTTCACACAGTTGACTCACTCATCAAAAAAAATACTACAACACATTCCGAAAGTCACAGTTCCATATATCTACTTTAAAACAAGCAACAACATACCTTATAGGCTGGGGGTCTATGGGACAATCCAGCAGAACAGTTGCTCCGAGCAGGGGCACGGCCAGAGACGCAGCCAAAGTCAAGAAGGTGACACGGAACACCTTGCTGCTGTAAGCACTGTCAGAAACACAAGAAATAGGATTAACATGTGATGCTGCTTTAGGATGTAATAATTAAAGAAATCCACAAACTTTAAAAGCCCGTTTCCTATACCAAAGGAGGCAGAAATACTTTTTCTCAACCACCCTCTCAAATACTTTTAAGGTCCCATTTTGACCTGGTTAATATAAAAGAAAGGAGTGTGTATGCAGTCTCTGCACAATGGCACCACAGGAGGCTATGAGAGTAGCATCACATACAGGTCTCGTGCAAATTACAGTTGACCAAAAACCAACACTTTGTTCTTTTAGATTGAATTAATGTTTTGGCAGCAGTTTCCTTCCCAGCTCTGAGTTAAACCTCCACCTTCCAGCATTTTTCAAGAGGCAGAAATCAGGTAGGTACTAATTGTAGATGAAAGAGTCCCAGCAACTAATACAACAAACACAAGATTAGAGAAGACTAATTGAATGCTTTCTTAACAGAAGACTGGGTTGAAACTCAAGCCCCAGCATGCAGATGCAATTAAGCACCTCCTACTTATCTAGCAAAACACACAACAAACAGTGAAACTTGTTTTTTTTCACAGGAAAAAACCATACTTTCTTCTCAGCAAGCTGATAAACCCCAATCAGGAGCTTACAGAGGAAAGCACAGAGCCATGCCCAACAAATCCCAGACCTGAACTGGAAAAGCAGCTCCCAAACCTTAGCTACTCCCAAACACTCACTGACACAGCCAGCCAGACTGCACTCAGTATCAGCTACGCAGAGGCAAATAGCACCTGGTTGCCCTGCATCAATCCTGGACCACTTCTAATGTGCTGTCCTTCACCAGCCTGTCAGCCAAACAGGAGGACAGAGAACTGCTGCCCAGAGCACAGACAGCACAACTGGGGAGCTAAGAGCATGTACATGCAGTGCTGGTATCAGCCTCGAGGTAACCTTTGGGATAATCTGCTGGGAAAGGGAGGTCACAGCCAGGCCTGGATCTGGTCACTGCCTGCACCAGCAACAAACTGATGCTGGAATATTCGTTGCCCATCACAGCTCCTTCCAGACAGCAGTCCCCTTTGGGCACATCAGCAATGTTACAGCAATAAGCCTATCTCCAAGATGACGTAATCAGAGCATGAAGCTGCTTCAAATAAGCTTTCTCATCTGCACTGAACGACTTCTTTGCAATTCCCAGAGGCCAGACTGCCCTTGTGATGAACCACCAGATCTCAGCAGTCTGCTAGAACAGCAGATGTCTCGAGAAAGCAACATCCCAGTCGGAAATTTTTCCCTTTGCCTTTGGAATGGAGAGAGGAGCAGAGATATGAGGTGGTCCCTAACTCTACACAAAGACTTCAGCTACCAGCCTTACCCTTCCACAGTCCTTCAGAAGATGATGGCTCAATAGTTTAAAATTGAAAGTGCTGTCAGCAGTCACAGAAGCACCTTTGTGACAGCTGAGAACAAAAGGAAGCTGATAAAGATGAATGAGAACTCATCTGCCGAGCCAACTTAATTAAAGCTCCTGAAAGCATGACTTAGGTAAAGGTCACGCTTCTGAGCCTCAGTCAAATTTGCAATGTATTGACAATAAAGGAAACAGGCAGGAAGAATGAGGCAACATGCAAACCCCCACTCCAATCCTGCTAACTGCAAGACCTACTGTAGATACTGCTGAAACACTAGAATTTAAATAAAAGCAAATGCACATATGATTCCATGAATTCCCAGTCCTCTAGCTGTAACAGCACTAATTTAGTTGTCACTGAGAACTAAAACAAGATGCTGTCACACAGCTCTTGGAGACAGGTTGGCAAAAAGACACTAGAGGTCAGCACAGCCAGCAGTGCGGGCTGCCTCCTCTCGGTAGAGGAACCGCAGGAGTGGCAGCAGGGAGGGCAGCTGTCAGCAAGAGTTTCTGCACGGCTCCCATCCGGAACACGGGCATCCTTCAGGACAAGGGGGAATGGTTTTAAGCTGAAAGAGGGAAGATTTAGGTTGGATCTTAGGGGGAAGTTCTTTACCAGGAGAGTGGTGAGATGCTGG
>PPHD01031031.1:0-10167 GCA_002909625.1 Bambusicola thoracicus | reverse complement strand
TGCTGACAGAAGGCTTCAGTGTGCCGAAAGCAGAGGCAGGTCCCTGGCTGTAGGTGACCAGGTGAGGTGCATCAGTGCCAAGCCAGCCGCTGCCACCCGGGGTTCCTGCTCCATCCTTACGGGCTGTGGTGGTGCCCTCTGACGGCTGCGGCGCTCCATTCGGGTGTGCCCTAATGGGCTGTGCGGCACCGAGCGGCTGATGGACGCCTCCTGCAGCCCTGCGCCACAGAAGCACCTTGGGAAGGAGCACTTCATTAGCTGAGAAATCAATAGAGCCTTTAATATTTCTGTTTAAGAATTGAGTATTTCTATTTGCGGAGCAGTCGCGGCAGTGACAGCGCTGCACAAGGCGCAGCACCTTTGTTACAGTCATCCAAGTTAGGGCTGTCTGGTCCCCGTGGTCCCTTTTGTGAAAGAAAGATAGGGAGCAATGGCTCTTTTTGTTTTTTCCATCAGTAGAACTCCCTTCTTTGCTCCTTCCCTTGCCTCATTTATGTTCTGATAATTGGAATTGGTCCAGGAAAGGGCACGTGTGGCTGGAAACAGGAACGGGGATGGGTGTGGATGGAGAAGAGATTCCCTCCATCGTGGCAGCGAGCTCAGGGAGGAGCAGCCTGGCTCTGGGCACATCAGGCAGGTGGGCACAGGGAGGGGGGCTTTGCAGAACGCGGGGTGAGCAAACAGAAGGAGGGATCCTGTGCCGCAGGGGAAGCGAGGTGTGCGTGCATTCCTGAAGCTGCTGCGGCATCAGTTGGGAAGTTGAGTGCAGTTGCAGTAAGCCTCCAACTGCGTGATTCCTCTCCAGCCTTTTCTCCTCCCTCTGCTTCCTGTTCCTCAGTTCTGCCTTGTTTGCTCAAGTCAGGAAGGGGGAGGGAATGGGGGAAGTTAATCATTAAACTGCAGTGTCTCCTTAACTCCTTCGCAGCCTGAGAGCGGAGTGCTCCCGGCATCGCCAGACCCCTCATCTGCAGACTTGCTGGAAGAAACCACTGTGTTTAGCTGAGCTCCCTTCTGTGCCAGTAGTAAAAAAAAAAGAGCTGCGTTTCTGCCCAAGGAACCCTTCAGCAGTTGGTGCTGAGCTGAGGAGGCAAACTGTGTGGCGAGATGGTTACATCGGTCCGTCCTGCAGGGAGGGCCGGGGTGGAGGGTGGAAAAATGACTTGGGTCCCCATACGGGGCTGGAGGAGCCATACAACCTCCTGAGATTTTTACTTCCTGGTAGAGTTTGATTTGCTTTTGTCATTGGTGGGGAGAAGCAAAAGCCACACCTTCTTGGGTAGCACTTCTGTTGGAGGTGGTGTGCACAAAACCTCCAGCCACAGGACCAGGCTGAAAAAACTGCAGCTCTGCAGCGTTCTCCTGAGGTATGTCTGTGCCTTTCACTGTGGAATCCACCAGCTGGTCTTTTGCTTAAGAAGAAGATGAAGCTCATTCTCCCCCAGCTGCAGCAAGCTGTATCCCTTTGGAGAATCTGCTCCTCGGCTATTTTGGTCCCCCTTGGGAAGATGCCTTTGGTTTAAATGATTTTGGAGCATCTTTCTGGCTAAATGAAAGGTGTGTGGAGTTAATTTAACTCAGTGTTTAATTAGCTAATAGCGAATTTGTTATCCGCAGGCAGAACTGCTCTTTTTTGTTGTTGTTGTTCTTTTCTCTTATGATGCTTTGCTTTGTGGAAGAGTTGAATATAAAAGCAGCACCTTCCTGTCTTGTAATGCGATGATGCTGTCCTCCGTTTGACCCTTCAGTATATTTTTTGGAGGCTTGCTAAGTGCCTTGGCTGTGCTGAGGAAGTGGCTTTGGGCTGACGGGTGCCAGCCCTTGGGAGCTGGTAGGCAGCCATTAGGGTGAGCTGGATCAGCTCCTCTGCTGCTGCCTCCCCGCCACCCTGCCTGCAGGAGGCTGCTGGGTCCCTCCGCCTGGGCTCAGTCCTCAGCCCCACAATCTGGGGGTTGAGTTCCATGTTGTGCGTGGGGGAAGGGCAGCTCCTGCTCACCGAGACTGCTCTGACAGCCGGGTCTGTACGCGGGGCAGGGGCCTTCCCAGGGCCTCTCCTCCAGGTTTGCTCAAGTCGTGTCGCTGCTGTCTGGCTGAACTCCACATCGCCGCGGGGTCCTACCAGGTATGTCCCTATGCTCTTGTCATGGAGAGCGCTGCTGTCCCCAGCAGCCCGGCTCCTCTCTAATGGCCTTAAAGAGTGTGTGCTTGAGCTCGCTGGAGAGCTGGGCAGGCGGCCAGCGAGGCTTTCTGTTGGTGTGTGTGCAGTGCAGGCCTGCAGTTGTTCGCAGGAGTTTCCCCCACCCTGGGCTGCAGTCGGCTCAGCGGGGTGGGATCGCAGGACAGAAGACCCGGCAAGCTGGGATTTGCCTGTGAGTCACAGCAGAGCAGTGCAGGGCTTGGAATGGGCGGAGGGTAGCGTGCAGGAGGAAATCCAGAGAGGCAAAAGGTGGGTTTTCTCCTCCTGCTGTTGAGGGAGTGTATTTTTTCCTGCCTTAAGATTTGAGAGGCGCTAACCTTATGGCATGGGTTCCTCTGCCTGGCACGAGCGCCCGTGTTTCTAGCGAGCGGAAGCTTTTTCTTCTCTTCAGGAATCTGTGAGCAGGCTCCACCCAGCAAGCTAATTGTTTCCAGAAGAAGAAATTGCATTTACCTGACAGGCTCTGGAAGCTCGTTAACTGTGTGATTCGTGCAGAGCATTCTTCTTAGGGAAGGTGAAGCACGTCTTCCTTCTGCCACGGTGATAGACTCATGTGAAAGTTGAATGCTTCTTGCAGTGCCTTCAGCTCTGGAGAAAACCCCTCCCGAGATCTTGTTTCCTGCAAAAAGCAGCGCCTGCGGCCACGTTAAATGACTCCATGATGATGTGGGGCCTGTAATTAGCCTGTGTCAATATCCTGTTGCAAGCCCATCTCTAGGCAGGTTTCTCCTAAGCTGCTCTCTAAGCTGCAAAGCGTGCGCTGTGCGACTGCAGGTCGCAGTTACTGCATAGTTTTCCAGTTAAGACAAAGATCTGAGGCTGACACGGTTTTTCTGGCTGCTCTGATGCCTCTGAACCTTTTCTTTGTGCTGGAAGTCCGAGGTGCAGCAGCATCTCACAGCGCGTTGGTAGATCACCTTAGATGAAAACTCATCCACATCAGAAAGTCTTCAGGACATGGTGAACGAGGCAAAAGAAGCTGTCATCTGGGATTCCACAATACTCTGTGTTTTAATTTCCTTTTCGTTCCTGCAGACGCCTTACTGGCAGACCTGGAATCCACCACCTCGCATATCTCTAAGCGACCAGTGTTTCTAACAGAGGAAACGCCTTACTCCTACCCAACTGGAAACCATACGTACCAGGAGATTGCTGTGCCGCCGCCGGTGCCCCCGCCGCCTTCCAGTGAGGCCCTAAATGGCACTGTGATTGACCCCTTAGACCAGTGGCAGCCCAGCGTATCCAGATACGGCCACCAGCAAGTAAGTGGGCATGTGCTGGTGGAGGTGGGGAGAGTGCGTGCTTGGTTTGTTGGGACTAGATGAGGGGAGGAAACAGCAAGAAGGGGGGATGACTTTGGCTAAAAACAGACTGGGGAAATGAGGGAGGTCAGATCAAATAGCAGAAAAGAACTCAAAACCCATTGTTGTTCCTCCAGCAGAATGGTAGTGTGATAGGGTTAGGGTTAGTCATCTGTCCTGCAGCCTGTGGGAAGTAGGCTGGGGGTTTCCAGCTCAGGTCTGCGACTCATAGGCAAATATGAGGCAAGTGGAAAACAGTTGTTCCTGGTGTAGGTCATCTGATGGGGGCTGGGTGGGCTATGCAACAGCTTTTTGCTGCTGTGCTTTCTCCTGCAATATGTGGGGTTGCAGTACAGTATGCATTCTTGATGCGTTCCCTGTTTCCAATGCAAATTTTGTTTCCACAGCCTCAGTCCCAGTCTCCGATATACAGCTCCAGTGCCAAAAGCTCCAGTGCCTCTGTTCCTAGAGACGGGCTCAGCTCCCCTTCTCCCCGTGCCAGTGAGGAGGAGCACGTGTACAGGTACCTTGTCCCTGCTAAGAGAGAAGCCTGACTCGCAGGTCGAGCCTGCTGTGGCTCAGGCTGCCTTCTGAAACTGGAAACAAACATTGTGCTTCCTGTGTTTTTCTCTTGCCCTGCGTTGGTTTACGTTACCTCATTTGTAAGAGGCTACTGCTTTACCTTTTCTATTCACTTAAAGCGTTAAACTGGGCCTTCAGTTTGCTCAGCAGGAAGAAGTTTGAGGATCCATCAGGCAGGACTGGATCTGGGTTGTGTTGAGGGATGCAATTCAGAGGCCAGTGACAAATCCTTCCCTCCTGTTAAGCAGCCCCACAGTTCTTTAGGAGGAGGGTGGCCTTTGAGTCAGTTGTTTCAAGGAATGCAGTAACCATCACCTGGCAGGATGTGCAATTATTTGGACTTTCAAGTGCATTTAAATTTCTTCATGAGGGCTTTAAAACTTCTGTCAGTACTTCTGACATGACCAGTTACTAATTGTATTATACTCACAGACAGCTGTTCTTGCACTGAGAGGTTGCAGGGATGGCCTATGTGGTGAGACAGACCTTCCTGCTGACATGGGGGTGAGAGAGGAAAAAGCTGCCAGAACTCCATCTCTGATGGCCCTGTGTGATGCATCTCTGTCCTGGGTACCTTTTTTTACAGTGTGGAGACGAGTGTTGCTCTCCTGTCATGTTCTAACTATGGTCTTTATACTGAGCTGAAGGCTGCTCGCAACCAGAACTACTACAGGGTAGAACCAGACGTATCCAGAGATGGCTCAATGGAGGCAGTAATTGCGATTTTTCAGAGGGCTGCATGCAATTAGTGCAAAATCAAGATAATTAGGGCCCTGAGTCCTCTTGTAAAAGAGCCTGGCATGGTCTGGTTCTTGTGTGAATTGCAGCTTGTGTGCTCAGGCCAGGATGAAGTATGCCCTTCTCAGATTGCGTTTGTGGACTTTGTTTTCAATCCGAAGAGAAAGATAATAAATACCTTTATGAGGTTTCATAGTTGTCACTGGTGCTATAGGTATGACAGTGCTAAACCTGTATTGTATTAACCTTCTGAGCAGAAGGTTGGATGTACGCACAAATATTCACATTTTGGATTTGGGAAGTATCTTTGATCGAATAAGAATCTCTGAAGCATTAGAAGTCATTCGTCCATTAGTAAAACTAGGAGAAAATTATTTCCCTGCTATTGACAGTGGGTAGATTGTTGTTAGTGTAGTTACTGTACAGATCACTGCACTGGTACTGTTTCGCTTTGAAACACCTTGCAGTTGAGCACGGCTAAATGGGATCTCTCTTATAGCATAAGCTGTAACTACAGGCAGTGATTTATATATACTCATGTGTAAGCAAACCTCTCTAAAGGCTTGCGTATTGAACATGATGGAAAATGATTTCAGCTTTCTTTCTTATAAATTATTTAGAATTCATCAAAGTAAAGGTTTGAGGACTTGGAAAGAGACCTCATGGCAGCCTTTTGTAGGACACAAAACCTGCTGCTTTTGGTAGCTTTGGTAGATTGAGTTTTGTACTTTGCCTCTTCTCCAGTCAATGCTGGCCCTGCGTCCCTTTGCTTCAGAGGAGAGGTTTTTGCTGCTCAGTGTGCTGTCAGCAGAAACAGACCCTTTTCCTGTATGCCAGCTAATGGTTCTGCTGCTGTTCTGTGCATCTTGGATCTGTAGGCAGTTAACTCTTTGCTGTAAGAGAGTGCAGCACAGAGTCCTAAGATCTGAGCCCGTCTATCAGTGCTGTTTCTTTGTAACTGACAAGTAAAGATGTGGCTCAACAGCAGCTGTGATGATAGTCATTTCACAAAGCACACAGCTTTCCCCACAGAGCTAAAAGCCTCAGCCTGAAAAGAACACAGTACCTGTGTAAACTCTGTGAACTTAGTATAAGTTTCCCTCCATCATTCTGCTGTGTCTTAAAGCAGAAGTTTTACACTTCCCTTTTATCTCTAGCTTCCCAAACAAGCAGAAGTCTGCAGAACCATCTCCCACAATGACCAGCACCTCTCTGGGCAGCAACCTCTCGGAACTGGACAGGCTCCTCCTGGAACTGAATGCTGTTCAACATAATCCCCCCAGTGGCTTCCCAGCAGGTAAGGACTAGCAAGGCATTTGGTGTTAGTGAATAGCTTACTTCCCAAAGTGGCAGCCTGCTTCTTCCTTCCAACATTCATGCTGAGGGAGGTGACCCCAGCCCTGAATAAAGATTAATTTAGTGTGTGGGATCTCTTGAGGTTCAGTACCTTACTCAGTGCTGGGCCAACTTTAAAAATGACTCTAACTTCACAGTTTCAAAGTTAGATTATGCTGCTTAGGCTCTTGTGCTCTAAGTTCGAAATATCCTTGAAGATGGAGATTTCACAGGGTTTCTGGGCAGCATGTTGTTCTTTTCTCTGATATGCATGTATATGTGGACCTGTGTGTCTGAACGACTCTGCTCCTCTGTTCTAAAGATGAAGTCAGCAGAAGCCCATCACTGCCCAATGTGACCGGACCTCACTATGTCATCCCAGAGAGCAGCAGCTCTGCAGGAGGGAAGGCTGCACCCCCTACAAAAGAAAAACCAAAGCGAAATGGTGGGCGTGGGATCGAAGATGTGCGTCCCAGTGTGGAGAGCCTGCTGGATGAGCTGGAGAGCTCTGTGCCAAGCCCAGTGTAAGTAGTGTTTTGGAGGATGCAGTGGGGTTGGACAGGCTGTTACGGGAATAGGGAGTGTAGCAGAGGGGCAGATGTTGTGGGACAGTGACAGACAGATGTGCTTTGGCTGTAGGGTGTGAAGTCAAGCAGGCACTTGAAGATGCTCATGCTCTTCTATCTGCTGCAGCTCTTCCTGGATGAAAAAATACATGAGTTGTGTTACTAGTGGCACATTTTTTTTTAAACTCAAATTTATAGCTGTCTGGCCAAATGAGTATTTGGTCATGGTCTGTTCCTTAATGGATGGTTTATGTGCAGGTACACTCATGTTAGACTTGGCAGAGAGACAGGACCTGTGTGTGTTGCAGAAGCTGGATCTGGGGGAGGGCTGGCTAGGGCGAGCAGCGCTGATGTCACTTGCCATGCTGTGCTTGTTTAGAGGGGCCAGTGAGACTTTCTAGGAGCTCTCCCCCAGGCCTAGATGCACTCTTTAAAAATAAATATATTTTATTTTCGTCAGCCCTGCAATCACTGTGAGCCAAGGGGAGGTGAGCAGCCCCCAGCGTGTCACCGCCAGTCAGCAGCAGACCCGTATCTCTGCTTCTTCAGCTACACGAGAACTGGATGAGCTGATGGCGTCCCTCTCTGACTTTAAGGTGCTTTATCTTGACAGCTTGCACCTCATCTCGTCCCTTCCCACGCCCAGGCTCTTGCATGTTGGCCACATATGCTGACCTTATCTGATTTCCTGACTGTCCGCTTTGCCTCTCATCCTGTGGAACTTCCTTTGGTAGTATTTGTGCTGCTATAGGTTCTTGACTGCAATAATTTCCCGTCGCTGGTGTGGGTAAGGGAATTCTGGGGTCTGTTTTTCCATCCATTCTGCAGTTTGTCTGCATTTGGCAAAGATAATGAGCTTAGTTACTGCTCAGTGCACAGTGAATTATTTCGCTGTGCTGCAACTGAAAGAGAAGTAGGGGAGCATGAGACAGCACCAGTCTGCTCCATGACAGAGGCCAGGCTCTTCTGTTCCATGGGCTGACCCTCCAGTGCAGCGTGCTTATACTTTGTGCTTCCCTGAGGGAGGTATTAGGGGCTTAAAGGCATGTGGTATAAGCATTGAAACCTTTGCATCAAGCAGCTGAAAACTTGAAGGGTTTCAATTTTAAAACAATATCACTTACTCAGTTCCTCCCCGGGACAGGGGAGGTTTAGGTTGGATATTAGGAGGAAGTTTTTCCCCCGGAGGGTGGTGACGCACTGAACAGGTTGCCCAAGGAGGCTGTGGATGCCCCATCCCTGCAGGCATTCAAGGCCAGGCTGGATGTGGCTCTGGGCAGCCTGGGCTGCTGGTTTGCGACCCTGCACATAGCAGGGGGTTGGAACTGGATGAGCATTGTGGTCCTTTTCAACCCAGGCCATGCTGTGATTCTGTGTTTCTATTATTCAAATAGGATTAAAGACTGAGCTTGTGTGGGTGAAGGATGGCAAACACTATTCAGGATCTTGTTTGCAAATCAGTGTATTCTGTTGGAAGAGAACTGCTACTGCTACACAAGTGACACACAGAAAAATTCCCATGATAGAAGCAGCAGAGGAATAATGTGTCAGCAGAGCATCAAGCACTTGCTCTGGGTGCTTACATAACTTACAAATGCATACATTTCTATTCATATAGGTATACTATCCTTTTTACACCAGGTGGTTAATTGTAGAGTTTATTTTCATGGTTCATCTACCCCCAGTCATAGCAAAACAATTTTCCTCTCTCTACTTTCAGCTGATTTACTTATAGCATTGCTGAATGATTCCCTTGAATTTGTCCTGAGAGAGGTGGAGAAGCAAATATCTAATATGTTGTCATTATTGGGTGTGCCTTTCTTACATACACGTGCAAGTCTGCTTTGTAATCCTATGAAAGTTCCAAACTCTCTTACTTTTTCCTCACATGGAAGAATCTGCCAGTGCTTGGTGGTGTTTCTTGCCTGTGTTAACCTCCATCTCCTACCATGAGTTTGCTCCTGAGGCAGTCAGAGCTGAGCAGTGTTTTCTGAGAAGATGTAGACGGCTGAGAAGCCAGCAGTGAGCCTGCATGCTCCTCGGGACTTTGCTTGCCCTGTACTTATTGGCTTTAATTCAAGTCTCCAGTCTGTGACTCACATACTTGACTTTGTGAGACTCAAGGAGCTACTTGCTGTTTTCTCTGGACTTAATTTAGTATGTATTTAGTCACTGCAAATAGTGATGCCTTACTGGTGCTTTTCTTTTTCCATATTAGGTCCTAGGGCAGAGAGCAGGCTATCAGCAAGTATCTGTTCCAGGCAGTTGAAAAATTGTGCTGTTGTGAAGCTGGAGAGAGTTCCCACCTGCGCTGCTGGCAGCATACCCTGCCTCGCTGCTTCTGCCTGCTGTCAGTGCCAGGGCCTCCTGCTGCTCTATCAGGGCTCAGAAAACAAGCTCAGGGTGTGGTTGCTGCCAGCAGCCTTTGCTCCTAGGTGAGCTTTGGCAGCACGGGACGTCCTTGCCCACCACAGGCCTTTTTGTTTGGTGCAACTCCAATAAAAGCTGCGTGAGCGAGGCTCGATGCTTTCTGTCACACTGCCCTCCTTTCCTGGTTTCTTTTCTGCTTGAACTCTGAAAGCAACCTGAAATGCAACAAGATCTCAAGATCTATAAATGCAGGGTTAGGATTTCTGAAAGGCATTGAGCTCATCTGTCTAAATGTTCCCCACAGAACCAGCAACACGATTTCTGTAATAGTTTCTCTTCTGTTATTACTGTTGCGGGCTGTTTTTGAACAGCTACTTTACTTTTTCCTGTTCTTCATTTTCCTTTCAGTCCTTTTTCTTTGTTTTTACCTCCCCTATTTGTGCCAATGGGTGGTGCTGACTTCTCTGTAGAAATGACCTTCTAGTCTGTATCAGCGGCAGGGCGTAGGGGGGAGAAGTGGGGTCTTTCGCAACGGTGAAAAAGAAAAGGCTGTCATTCACGTGCCAGACTTGTGTGTGGTTGCAAGAAATAGGACAGAGAAACGAAGTGTGGTATTTAATTAGCTAGAGTTGGTAGCTGGTACAACTGCAGGCCCCAGTGGATGGCGGTGGGAGAGGTGGCAGCACCAGTGTTTAACTTTTGTCATACCCCAGGGTAACAGATGCTATTACAGACTGATCCATTACCTTTTTATCATCTTTTGCTCGCTTTAATGAGTTGCTCATTCCCTTTGCTTACAGAATCCATTTGATTTTGGTTATCTAGCTCATCAACAGGCACTGAGATTATTTAATGCACTTGGTTTTTCAGCCTCTGACATTTCTGTGTAATGTGATGCCCGCTCACTGCGCATTGTGCTGCTCGTGTTTAACTGTTGTGTTACTGTTATGCATTTAGCCATTGCTCTTGATTTGGCATTAGTATGTTTTCAGTATACTGGAAATATTTGCTTCTGAGCAAAATGTCAGCCTTGCCTTGCAAACAGCTGACTGTTTTAGAAAGTCTGGAAACTGAGTAAGTG
>PPHD01031030.1:0-10167 GCA_002909625.1 Bambusicola thoracicus | reverse complement strand
CCTGAATACATTTTCTTTTTTTCCAGATAGGAGAAGAGGAACCTGCATTTCAGGACTGTTATTACTGTGTAGCATAAACAAGACGGACACACCAGCCCAGCCCAGCAGCAGCCCTGAGCTGCTCACATCCATCCCCACACTGCCAGCTCTCCCACTCCACTCACAGCAACCGCCCCTCAGAACACCTCCCCGGACCCACCAGGTGAGCCCAGGCCTCACAACTTCTATTACTGAAATCAAGGACACAGAGGGACAGGCAGATTTACACCAAGTACTTAAAGTGTCAAGTTTCTTCACCCGCCCTTTATCCAATTATCCCAGCACTGTAATCTCTCTGCAATCAGCTGCCTGTAACTTTGATGTTGCTGCCAATTACATTGCCACCTCAAAACTGCACTTCACGTGGCTGTCTTGCCAGAACAGCCCGGATCCTGAGTCCATATCCAACACTGCAAAATTTCAGACCTTTGCAAGCATACAGCTAGAGGTGGCCTAAGAACTGAGCTCAGAACTGAACGTTCCTCCTCCAGCCTTGGATACATCCCACAGAAAGCTCACTGGTGTGCTCAGCTCCCACTGACACAGGACAATTCCCCTTTTGGGCAGCCCCCCATTGTCAGAAGAGAAACCACTGCCAGGTAAAGGCTCTCTCATTAAATAGTATGAGCCTAATGCTGACACAGGGACAGATGCTCCCACTTCAAGTAGATGGAAGGTGAGAAGAGGAAAGAAGCAGCTTCCTCAAAACAGCTCATGAAAGGAGTTGAAAACAATCGGTGCAGCTATAGCTCAGCAAACCCAACACACCCGGAGCCAGCATTGCCTCACATGCAGCACTTGCAAGCCTTCTCTGTAGCTACTCACACGGAATGAGCCTTGAATGACTCCTCAGTTACAGCCCCATAGAAGTTTCAGCTATATGGATGAAGAGTTGAGATCCCAGCAATTCAGTGCCTCGCTGGCTCGCGCTGTGCCAGAACCGGTTCATGACGCTGCAGGAGGACTCATCTCCTCCCCAAGCTCTGTGAAGTGGCTCCTTGGGTGCAGCTGAACCACCACCACGTGTCTGAGAGCACAGCCAGGCCATCCCCAAAACCCTCAGCCCCATCCCAAAGCAACAGCAGCGCCCTGAGTACAGAGCACGGTCAGTGCCAGTGCACTAGGGGCAGATAAGGCGTTCCCACGGGCTCTTTGCTTTTAAGGGTATGTACTGGAAATCTCTCACCACTTCCTTGGCCTTCTGAACAGCAAAGACAATCCATGTGTTTAATAAGCAGCCCGCACCGAACGGCTGTCCACCTCATCCCCACCAATACAGTTCTCCTCAACATGGTTTAATACCCATGCAGATTTGGCTGCTTCTCCCGAAGCCACTTCCTTGCTGTAGCACATGACAGTCACACCAGAGATTAGACAAACCTTGGTGCACTCTTCTAATCAGCTGGCAGCATGCTAGCAGAAATCTCTTCTAATGAGGTACTCCGAGCTGATCAAAAAACAAGCAAACAAACAGGCAAAGAGCTGTTTACATGGAACTAAATTAAAAAACAATTAGAAGTACACAAACATGCAAGTAGTGTCAGCTGTAGAGGCTGCAAGAGAGGAAAGCACAGTGGAGCACACGTACTCTGCATACATCCCCAGGCAGCAGAAAAAAATCCGGTTCAAAGTGCCCATGCACACACACACATTCTGTGACGCTCATCAGTTCACATTAAAGTGTGGGGTTTGGAGCTAAACCTGTATTACAAGGTTCCTGCTGTCACTCCCCACTCCAAAGTTAGTTGCTGCTCAATGAAGCTCTACGTGCAATTGAGGGTCTTTCAGAAATGTTTGTAGAAGGGACTAAAACCACAATCTATGCCATATCTGGAAAATCAAGGCCTCTGGTCCTTTCAGAAGAACCCCCCATGTTTTGGTTGGTTGTTTTTAGCTTGTTTATTTTTAACTTAAAGTTTGGTTCTACCCACAAATCCAGTCTATGACAAACAATATAGTTGCATACAATAAACCCAGTCACTAAACACCACCACAAAGGCTCAGTTCACAAAGGGTTCTGAAAGGGAGGTGGGAGTGTTACGTCAGCTCTCAATACTCAACACACAAGCAAAGCCTTGCTTTGTAACAACATGTTAGCGTCAGGAGACCCTGACGGCTTTTTCTGTAACAAAAGCCTGGGTGTGGGAACACTTTCAAGCAAACTATTTCACATCAGGAAGAGCCTGTAGGAGCTGATCAGCTCCCTCCATTTATCTACCAGAGAAAACGAGGTCCTCCCACATACCCCACGTTTGGTTTAATTGAACAAGTTCGGTTCTTACGGTACAGAATGATGGGACGTGCGCTGCTGCAGGGTGCAGGGATTGCATGTACCCAGCCCAGCTATGCTCAGGTCTGCATGGAGATGCAGGCAGGCAGCCTGAGGCTTTGTGCCCCTAAGTCAGCAAGGAGCACCGCAACAGCCACGCTGAGTGCACACCTCCACACGTACCAATGGCACAGGATCTGTGCGTAACCAACAAAAGGTGCAAGCTGTCACTGCTCTGGAAGAGCCAAGCTGATGGGCTGGGGCAGGGAACTCCTTCACTGCCTTGACGCATGCATCCCAAAGCACGTTACAAGGCTGTCAATATGATTTCTCCTATGTTTGCACATGCAGAAACTGAGCCACAGGCAGGCAGCAGCTGATGAGGCTGCCCAGCCACCAGCACACAGCAGGACATGGCCGTGACCGTGCAGGCCGGTGCTCAGTCTGCCAGGTAACACCACAGCAGTGCCTACCTGACACCTCTGGGGGTGTCTCAGAATCACGTGGTTAAACATAGGACTCAGCTCAAACCAACACTTAACCAGGTGACAAACGTGTTTGGGTTATGTCCTTTCCCCATGCACGTATTGTGAGGAGCACATCCTTCTGAAAGGAAGGCATGCCGGCTGTGCTCCAGGCACTCGCACTGCTGCCTTCTTCAGCTGCACCTCCAAGCAGACAGCGGTGAAAACAAGTGAGTGAACTTGTTGCCTCCCTTGTGTTGCATCATCCATGCCACGAGCAGTGGATCTGTGGATGGCAGCACAGCTGAACACCGGGAGCAAGTCCTGCCACCAGCGCTCCCCTTACTGTCAATACTGGCAGAGCTATATTGCCGCTACAGCAACAGTGGCAGGTTTTCAAAGAAACTGCAGTGTATACAAGGCTGTTTCACACAACCAAACATAAAATCTTCCTTCTAGTTCCCTCTGGCTTCAGACAAAAGCAGCAAACCCTACATCAACACGATTCACGAGCACACAGGGCAAGGCAGGTGCAATCGTTCTGCCCACAGCAGAAGCTTTCGATTGAGAAGCTGATGTTGGTAAAACTCCCCTGTGAAGCGGCAGCAGAGGAGCCGCACCGTGCTGCTGACACACAGCACACATTGGTGAGCAGGAGAGGAGCCCACTGACACACAGCCACCTTCATTTCATACCAAGTCCATCAGCAGTACATCATTAACCGAGTCACTGAAGTTTTATCGCAACTCCAGTATCGTTGCCTCCTGGATTGAAAAATAAATGAAATCCAAAAGGTTTTTTCCTCCTTTTTTTAAAGCTGCAAGCATTGAGATCAAAAGTACTTGTATCAGAAGGGTAATTGTGCCCATAATTTATACCTGAGCAGAAGTCACTTACTGCAGTGTTCACCAACCTTCAGAAAAGCTGTGAATCTCAACATTCAGGGTTGCTGCTCGGCAGGGTAGGGTTGAGAAATTAATCCTTTTAAAGTTGAATTTCAACAACTGACAAAGGCATGTGTTAGCTGAACTCTATTCGTGGCACACGGCCAAATATCAAATAAAGCTTTCCTGGCTGTGTTTCAGTCATCCTCATTCACAGCTCAAAGAGTACTTTTATAAATGCAGACAGACAGTATAAATCCTGGGTCTTGTTTGCATCCAATTTTACAAATCTCAGAAAGACAACAACTTTATTTAGTGAGTGTCACTTCAAGGAATGGACCGGCACTGACTTACTAACAAGTCTGCCCTGTGCCATTGTCAATCCCAGACTGAACTCCCAGAACTCAAAAGAAACTTCTGAAACACGGCGGACAAAGCAGCACAACTGAGGAAGGACAGAGGCGCAGACAGAGCCGGCCCGGCACCGCTCAGCAGCACAGCCAAAGCACCCATCGCGTCTGACAGACTTTGCTACGTAAGGGGCAGCAGCACTGCAAGAGGCCCACTGCTCAGAAACAACCCAGAACTGAGAAGAATGAAAAGAAAACAACCCAAAGCTGCTGTATTTTAATTGTTCGGCATGCGCGAAGCAGAACTAAGTTTGCCCTTTGGAAGGAGTCCAAATATGATAGGTATGAAAGTTCAATTAAGGAATTCAAGCAACTCTCTTTTTCCATGTAACAACAGTAAATAACAATGTTATAACAACAGCAACACTTTGTGATTCTACCCAAAACCGACTGGAAAGGATACTTGGTTTCCTCCCCGTCTGCATTCTGCCTCTGAAAAGCTTTAACTTCATCTCCCAAATGCCCAAACATTGCATGGCCAAAGAAGAAGCATTAGCAATAAGTACTTCCCAGCCACTTTCAAACATTGCTATTGTGCCAAAATCAACATTTACCAGAACTAAAGGTAACCGGGTGCTCCATCCAGCCCGTTACATCAGTTCTGGGGGTGCAACGCACCACCTGGAGTCAGAGACAGAAGTCCATGTGATGCTCCCCTTACTCTCGTCTCACAACAGCATTTCTCAGCCTTTTCAGGTTTGCACAATTGTTTCCAGAGGGCTTATATTTGCCATCTCTTACATCTGCTGTAGAACAACTGTAACAGCGCCCACTGCTGTACTGCCAGCAACAAAAAGACAGATGTGCCTTCTCCTTTTGAGCCATACCACAATATCCGACCATGAAGAATGACAGTGTGCAAGAATTCAGACTTTAAATACATTGCAATCACCTCTCAGACTCAGCATTTCATAGTGAAGATAGGTCTGGAGGCCACATTCACGAGACTTGGCATGTTCCAGTCTTTCCTACCACGGCACCATGCAGAACCCACAAGCCATCAGCACAGCCCCTGCTGCACTTCAGTAAGCTGCTGGCATTAAAGGGTGCTTTCATGCACCTTCCCCCAAACTGAAGAGCACTTATGCTCCCTTACCATCACTTTGGTTCCTAGTTACAATTCAAGTACTATGTTTGATGATAAAGTGGGAAGCCAAGCCAAACATTTAACAGCAAAACGTGGATAAAAAGTTCTTTTCTGTACTGCAGAGCTAAAACCCCAATGGAATCAGAGGAAGAGCAGCAATGAAAGAATGAGTGGTGTAACTAGTCTGGAATTGCCAAGTGGTGGAAAACATAGGGATGGTAATGCCAAATCAAACTAAACGGAGATATCTTTTCTCTGATAGCAGCAAACTACAAGGAAAGGTTAGCAAGAACCGGTAAGCTTTGCACAGAATGCCCTCCAGGTTCTACAAGCAGCTGCAGACCTACTGCCTACCGTCGCGCTTTGCTTAGCAGGTGTATCCCCTACAGACCTGACACCTCGAGTCATCGCCCCTTTTACCACCCAAAACATCCATCAGCTGTTTCTGAGATCAAATGGTGTACCAAAAAAAACCCCAACCAAATCAATCTTGTTTGCCCGCTCACTGCACTGGGTGTCTTTAACTCTGAAGCCATGAAAACTAACAAAAAAAAGCAAGGCCCATTTATCTTTGCTTTACCATCCATGACTCCCTCCACTCGATTCCTCGGTTTTGCACGTGCAACGCTTTGTATGTGCTAAAGCTTGATGAGGATTTATGGAAAGATAATGTAACAGAAGATAAGCCCACTGGAGGTCAGAGTTCATGGGGGCAATCAGCTCGGTGTGCAGATAACGATGCTAGCTGGACAGCAAAAGCTTCCGGGGAGTCAGACATGCCTCACTGAGGGCCACCTGCTGGGAAGGAGCAGGGCATCACAGCCTCCCTGCTGCTATACTGAAGGCCTCACCAGCTCCATAAACTTGTCTTTCCTTACTGAACTATTAAGGGAGGAGCCTTGTTCTCAGATTCCTTCAACAGGTACTGGTATCCCACTGCATTGGGCATCTGCTCCCAGTTCCCAGGGCTTCAGCTTTCTTTCCTCTACATGCTACAGCTTAATTCAGTAAACATAAAGCCCTGCAGATTCCCTGGCTCAGGGGCAGAAGGGTAATTTTCTGAAATGAATTCTTTTGCTATTGTATTAATGTATTGAAATACCTGCACAGCAAGCGGTACTTAATTTTACTCTACACAATATAATCCCTTCCTTGCTACCATGCCTCTGAAAGCGCCTTTTTTATTGAATTGGCAGCACATAACTTAAACAAAGTGCTGAAGATTAAACTGAATCTTTTCAGGCCACGGAATAAGAAACCAAACAATTTCCCCATCTGATGGAGGAGCAGCTCCATCCCAGGTACAGCTCAGGTTTCAAGGCGAGGCAGAAAGCCCCATCTAGAATACAGATGCCCTAAAAGAAAAACAAAGCCAGTTTTATACCCAAAGGGAATCTGTGTGTAGGCAAAGGAAGGGCATGTGTTCACTCAAATATACTTACAGCCAAGAACCGATGGAAGTTCTACCAGTAGCAAATGCAGAGAAGAGTTTAAAACTGCTGAATGAGGGCACACGCCTGGAGCACCAAACTACAGTACAGAGCAAGTCAATTCCAAAGGAGCATGCTCCCGCTGAGCAGCTGTAACCCCTCTGCTAAGGGAGCAGCAGGGCTCCAGCTTAGCAGCCCAGAACTCCAGCTCCGGTCCGAACCCTCTGATACCTTCAGCCAAGAGGCAATAGGACACAAAACCCATACATTTCCAACAAATTTTGGGAGGAACAACTTGCCCCAATAAGAAAAGCAGGTGCAGATTGGTACTGGACGTGAATCGCTGATGTGAGAACTCACAGAAGTCCCAACAGCAATAAGAACACTTCAGAATTCACAGCCTGACACGCACGTGGGCCCCGAGGATGAGGAAGGGACTGGAGCAGCTACACGAGCAAAGCTGAACATGCTGGGCACGGCCAGCCTGGGGTCGGGACAGCTCCGGGGGTCACTTCTGCCTGCCCCGCTGCACACAGCAGCTTGTACAACCACCACCGGTGAATGGTCCTATGAGCAGATTGTGTTCCCCTACGCACAGGGAAATATAAACTACCATCGGTTCATGGAAACTACTGAACTCTGCGGCTTATTATTTTCCAATCACTCTGTAGTGCTGCTATCAAAACTTACAGATTCTTCTGCTCAGCAAATCCATACAAAACATCAGGGCCCCGGACAATGTGACTGAAACAACTGGCGTGTAAGTGGCTGTTTGTCTGAACTGGAGTGCAACTCCAACAAGTGAAAACTTTTTTTACTGTTGCCTATAAATCTTTCTCTCCTACGTGCCTCATCTTGCCATTGAGCACTGGCATTGATTGCTATCCGTCTGCCTTCTGTTTGCCAAACAAACTTCGCCACAACTCAGACCTGCCTTTAATAACAGACCTCTGCATTATTTGGTACATTGCACCGGTTTCATAAACTTTGCAAGGTGACCCCAAATCCTTTCCAGTTGTTTACAAAGCAACTGCAAAAGCTCTCCAGCTGCTGTTGGGACAGCTGATGGATGGGACTGGGAGGGCAACTCCTCAGCACACCCACCCAAAGGGAAAGCATTCCCTACACTGCTGCAGGGACCTTTGCCACTCACACCAAGAGCCACAGTGAATACCATACAACATAGCAGAGAATAACCATCATGTTCAGAAGCCCGACTGGATGGCCCCATGTGTCCCTCTCAACTTGGGATTCCATTCTACGAACAGATGCTAAGCATCTACATTTCAAGCCCTGCTAAAGCACTGCATGCTTTTGCAAACAGCAGTTCCTTTGGATTTTACCACATGCCCAGCAGTCTGTTACGATACAGTTCAAAGTTAGACCTATGAGTTCATTTCAGTCAGTCCTTAAAACAGCTGCTGTACTTACTGATGAGAAAGCCAAATCTTATCCAAAGAATATTCACCCTCATCAGTTTACTGTTAACACAAACACAGGGAAGATAACAGACATGATAAAGCGCACAGGGACGAGCACGTACCTTACTTCACCTGCACTTTGGCCACTCACCAATTCCTGCTAAGATTAGCAGCGTATCTGAACTTCAAAATGAGGTCAGGCCGCTATCTTTCTGTGTGATCATTACTACTCCTTCAGACGTCTAGTAGAGTAAGTATCAAAGATGTAAGAAGAGCAAACGAAAAACAACGTTTCTAGAGCAAAACTAAGTATAAGGGATGCAAAGAGGCAAAACCTCGTGTCCACAAAGTATATATTGAACTAAAAAAGCTAAAAATGAAGGCAAGAGGAAAGGAAAGCATTGAGAAAGACTCTTCTGCCTTTGCAGCCTATCAGCAATCAGGAAAACCTGCACAGCAATTCACATAGTTTTCCAACTTCTGGATCCCTGAGAAGCCTCCAATGCTTCTTACACTGCACCACGGGGCAGGCAGGGCACGAGGAGCACCTCGTCCCAAGGCAGAGCCACGTGGTCGGCAGCTCTGCCCCAAAGCCTTCCTCCCCCAGCAGTGAACCCCAGCCCTCGTTTGCCCTGTCTTGTCTGGATAGCACCACAGTGTAGCTGCACAGTAAGCTGGATCAGGGGCAGAACATCAGAAAACCCGACTCAAAGCACAGAGTATACCTGGACTGGTTTCCCAATTCCATTCATTTGGAGACATAAGAAAACACTGTGTTGGCACAGTGCACTGTCCTGGAATTTTCTAATTCTGGTGAGAAAAGATGGGAATTCAACACCCTGCCCCAAATCCAGACAATCATTTTGAGGCAACATACTCCACAGCTCTGACTTTAAAGCCAGTAAGACAGAAGGACTCAAAGGAGAGTCAGACACGTTCAAGGCCAGCAGAACTCACTATGCTCTGGTCACCATCAGCCTGCAGAAAGAAACACTCGGCATGGCCTGCCTGCTACAGCACCTTCTTGGGGCTCCTCAAAGCAGCCCAAACATGTTATTTCTACTCCTGAAAACTGCTCATATTTGTTCTGAAGTCCAAAAGTAAAAGCAGGCTCTTGCTGCTTTCATAAGGCATCTGTTCCGCTCCTCTTTGATCATTCATTCATTGCCTTGCTAGAGTTGCTTCTTGGATCGTGGAAAGAAAAAGGATTCTAGTAGAAAAAAGAAATTGCTACAAAGCGTATGGAGTGCACCAATAAATCCCAGTGAGCACAAATAGATCACAGTCACGTAAGCACGGAAGGAAACCGAGTTTTGACTATGTGACATTTTCAGGGCAAAGGAGCTATTCAGGAGACTGCTCGCATTTTTCTTGTTGCTTCCAAGCTCCAAAAAGCCCTGCAGTTCTACAGGTTGTCTGATATGGAAAACAAAATAGAGAAAAAAAGAGCAAAGGGCTTTTTCTTTACCTGCTCCAGTGAGAAGATGCAACTTTTAGCACACGTTACTTTTTAGCTGTTCAAAATGAAAGCACTAGCTAAATTAGCACATTTAATCAGCCCAGATTTAGTGCTTGACATTGAATGAACTGCTTTGATTGCAATTCTGTACCTCTGCCTGTTCATAATGAATAGTTAACTTTGTTATATTCGAATGCTGAATATGATATTCAACCACAGAACAACCAGCCTCAAGGTTTTTGGTTTTACGCTTCAATAATTTTTCTACTACATTAGCAATTTGTATGCACTTTTTGGTTGTCTTATTTCAAAAAGGACAGTATGTTACATAAAGAGCGGAAGACTGAAATGTATCACTACTGTCTATTAGCAGCCACCGTCCTTCAGCAACGGCTACAAAGGATCTACTTTTTAGAGGCGCTGGTTATGTATTGCACACCAAAAGCCAGCTTTCCAGTCCTCAGCACTGCAGGGATGAGCCCCAGCGCCAGCCCCACAGCCGCCGTATCCCAGAGGCTGGGGATCCCACAGCCCAGGGATCACAGCTGCCTCCCGGGCACGCTGAGCCAGATGTGGGCCCACCCTTCCCACAGCTCGTTTTCACACGTCCCTTCCTTGAGTCAGCGTAAGTCATTCCAGGAGATCCACAGCAAACTCCATCCGCAGCCATAACACCATCATTTCTCTTCCCTTCTTCCTTTTTT